>SRPW01000651.1:0-17551 GCA_018360225.1 Claviceps pusilla | reverse complement strand
GGATATTATTATTTTAGTCTTTAATAACTTAAACTATTTAATTAAATAAAGAGCTATCTAATTATCCCTCTTCTACATAGTCTTAATAACCCAGAGCCGAATTTGCATACATAAGAAATCTAGAATACGACGGGGATAGCTTCGGTTGTGTGCATGCCCTTTACTTTTGGGTGTGTGGTGTGTGTTCTTTTTTTCCCCCGTCACACTATATATAGGCTACTTATAATATAAAAGTTAAATTTTTAAGAAAACTAAACCTTATTAGATTTAACTATATACTATAGTTAATTTATATTAACGCTAGCCTAAGGCTAGGTAATAACTATTCTTTTTATTTTAAGTAGCTATATATAGAAGATAATTTTATAATAACTAAGGTAGTAATATAGTTTTACTATAACTTTACTAAACCTTTACTTTATATACTAATAAAAGTTAATAATTATATAGAATAAATAATAGCTAAGCTTTAAGCTATTATAAATTTAATAGTTTTAAAGGAATTTTAAAGTAGTTTTAAGCTAAATTTATAGTAAAATTACTATATTAAAAAAGCTATTTAAAATATAAAGAGAGTATTAAAGTAATAATAGACTTTTTATACTAAAGAGAACTAGCAGCTTATTACTAATATAGCCTAAATATAAAGCTAAGTTATTAGTAATAAATAGTATAGTGCTTAGCGCTTTATTATTAAGGTAGTAACTATATACTAAAGAAGCCTATGGAAACTTAAGTATTAGGTATAGCTTTATAGTAAACTACTATTAGAATAATAATAAAATTTAACTCTTATTTAAAGTAAGGAAATAAATACTATTATTATTAAATTATACTAAAAGAAAGTAACTATACTAGCTAATTATTTTTTCCTTTCTTTTTAAGCCTAGCTAAATAATATATTAAAAAACCTTAATAATTACCTTAATACTATAATATTTCTAATAAAGAACTACTTTAATATTAATAAAATCTATAGTATTATTAAAAGCTTAGTAAGTTAAAAGGTACTTAAACTTAATAAACTTTTAGCTAGCTACTTTAAAGTATATAGTAAGCTTTTAACTAAAACCCTTATATACTTACTAAATATATATTATTATATTAGTAATTATTTAGCTTTATTTTAAAAGGTAAAAGTAATTATTCTTTATAAACTAGGCAAAACCCTAGTAAAATAATAAAGGGTAAAAGCTTAGTGCTTTATTTTACTTCTTAGTATTATTAAAAAGGTATTAAAAGTAGTAATAATAAGCTAGCTTATTTTTATAGCTAAGTTAAATAAGGTATTACCTAACTTATAAATAAATAATAAGGTAAATAAATTAATAAAAGTAATATTAAGTGTTTTAGTAGAATTAATATAAGTAGTATAGTACTATAGTAGTATTATATTACTATTTTAGTTAAATATATTAATAGCCTTTAACACTATTTATTATAAGTAGTTATTTTATATCCTTATTACTACTAGTATTCTTATATAAATTATAGTATAAACCTACTCCTTTATTACTAAATATATAGCTAGCTTTTTTTTAATAATAAATTTATAAGCCCCTTACTTATAACTATAAAGGTACTATAAAGGTTGCTTATTTCTTTTATTTTTTTTTACTTTATATTACTTTATTATATACTAAGCTTTAAGTAGTATAATTTATATTTATTATTGTTGGAATCGCTGCATTCTATGACAACGTGGCACAGCCGGGAAGAGCCGGATTTACAGCTACATTAGCCGCGGAATCCGACTCTTCTAATTAGTCCGTGCGTGTAGAGTTTTCACTGTGGAATCTAATAGCATTTTTATAGCTTTAACGCTAGCTATAAAATGCCCCTTTTAAATAGCATTAATTATAATAAAAATTAAACCTTTTTATAAATACCTTTCTAAACCCTATATTATATTACTAAGTCTTAGATCTACCTAATATTCCTTAGAGAATTATTAATATTCTAAGGAATACTAATACTAATTAGTAGGTTATATTTATTCTTAAAATATATTATTTTATAGATTTATAAGGATTTACTTAAAAGAAATAGAACTTTTATTATACTTATAGGGAGAATTTATACTAAAAGAAAATAGATTTCTTTACTAGTTTAGCTAGTATTAAACTTTTAGAAATATAGCTTTTTTATAATAAAAATAGATTTCTTTACTAGTTTAGCTAGTATTAACCTTTTAAAATATAGAATTCCTTATAATTTATACTATTAACTATAGGAAAACCCTTATTTATCTTACTAACTAACCCTTTATTATATTAAAGCTTATATAGGGATTATAAAACTAAAACGCTAAATCTTAATTAAAGCTAGTTAAAAACTATATAGAATATTTAATTATAAGGATATCTTTATATAAAAGTAATAAGGAATTCTAAGATTTATTAAGGAATCTTATATAAAGTGCCTTTAATATTACTTTATTATAAGTATTACTAAATTCTCTTCTTAAGATTATATATAAATATATAGATATTCTTACTTTAAAATAGAAGGTATATTAGGATAATATACTAGAAAAATATAAAAATTAATAGTATATTAATAATTAAGCTACTTTTATTCTCTATTAGTATAATATTTTAAAGTAGAAGAACCTCTAACTCTTTAATACTCTTTATAAAGACTTTAAAGGTTAAACTACTAAAGATTTTTAATAAATTCTAATAATATTATAAAAGAACTTATAAAATTTCCTTCTTACTAATAGTATACTAATATTATTAATATAAGGCATATAATATACTACTTCCCTTACTACTTTTATTAATATATTAAAAAAGTAAATTAAATGCTAGTTTTTTTAATAATTTATATAATACTAACTGTAAATTTCTATTCCCCTATAAGTAAAAAGCATTATTAATAATTCCTAATTAATTAATTAATAAATTTAGAAGGAATCTAAGTTACTAGACTTATTAATATAAAAAGCCTAAGTAAAACCACTAAAGGGGTTAATGCTACTAATAAACCTAACCCCTAACTAAATCTACTATATTCTTAAAGAAATTAATAAAAGCTATATAATTAATAAGAAATATAGTAGGAAACTATATAACTTTATTATTCTAAAGATAAATATCTTTAAAGATTAATATATATAAAATAATATTTCTAAAATGTTATAGGTAAGAGCTTTTTTAATTATATTAAAAAAAAATGCCCTTACTTACTATTTTAATAAACTTACTAAAAAAGGATTAATAATTTATAACTTTATTAATATTATTAGGAATTACTTTAAAACTAAGAGTAATTAGTAGTTTTATTATATTAAATATAATAGTATTTCCCTTTAGAAGGTTATTACTAATAACTCTAAGAAGACTAAGCTTTAATGCCTTAACTAAATACTAAAATAACTTTACTATATTTATTATAGAATCTTTAATGCTTTTATAGTAAATATAAAGCTTTAGTAATAGCTTATTATTACTATTAGCAGTGTTTTTAAATATAAGCTTACTATATTTAACTTTACTCTAACTTATAAAGGAGTTATTAGAGACCTTTATAAATACTTATATACTAATAAATTAATTAAAACATTATAATAGCTAACTTTTACACTAAATTTAATAAAAAACAATAATAAAGTAATATTTACTAATTAGTAATATAAATAACTATTTAATTAGCGCCTTAGTAGCTAATTACTATAAAAATTATGCTTTTTATATAAATATTTTATATATTAATAAGTAGGATATTAGTTAATATTTTATATAAAATAGGAATAGTAGAAAGCTAAGAATTCCTAGTAGAAGAGTAAAAACTATAAGGGAATTCCCTTTAAATATAGCTTTAATATATTTCTCTTTAAATATAAGGGAAAACCTAAGGTAACTAATACTAAGGAAGATAAGCACTTAGCTTAGAAGGCATTAAATGCTTATATTACTACACTAATAAGTAATACTATAACCCCTAAGCTAATATTTATATAATTTCTTATATATTTACTACTAAATCTATTTAAACTATTTAATTAAATAGATTTCTATAAGAAACTAACCTTTTCTTAAGCTAAATCCCTTTTATATACGCTTAGGAATAATATAACTGCTTATAAATTATTTAGTATAACCTTTATAATATAAAAGGAAACCCTTAAGGTAAATTGCTTTATCTTAAATAACTAATATTTTAGTAATATTTTCTATAGAATTATACTAAATATAGAAGTAGTAGGGATTTTTATAGTAAAAGCACTATAAGCTATAGCTTTATAAAGAATTATATTATATTTAAAGATTAAGCCTATTAGCTAATATATAGTTAACTTTAGTATAGGTTTAGTAAATTCTTTAGAAATCTTATATATTCCTACTACTTTTAAAACTATTAAATTCTACGTTCTTAATATAGCTACTCTTTTTTTATTTTATATCTCTAATATAAATTAGATAAATATAAAACTTAATAACCTTAAGAATATACTAATTTAAGGTATAAAGAAAGTCCTAATTATATAGAAATAAGAATACCTTTAGTGGATTCTATAGCCTAATAAAGCTACTACTTTCTACCTCTTAAAAGCTAAAATATATTAATTATATTAATATTTTAGCTATCCTTTAGTTATTAAACTTATAAAGCTATTATAAAAAGCTAGTAAATTAGTAATTAATAGAATTATTAAGAGACTCTTTTATAAATATTATTAATACTAACTTTATAGTAAAGCCTTAAAATACTTTAAGTTTATATTAAAAGATAATATAGACTTTAACTATAAAATTATTATTAATATCCTCTAAATTAATAATAAACCTATACTATATATTATTAATATAGTAACTATATTCTAAGCTATATACTTTCTTAAGCCTTAAAAGTAGAAGGCCTAAGATATATAGAATATATTAAAGGAGTACTAAATTAATACTTATTTAGGTCCCTTAAATAATATTATTTATAATACTAAAAAGAACTTTACTTCTATAAAATTCTAGTATATTATATACTAAATAGCTATTAATAAAAAAGAGGTTCCTATTAAGGCATACTATAATATTAGAAAGGTTAAAAGATATTATACCCCCCTTTAAAGAGTATATAATATTATTAAAAATAAAATAGGAGACCTCCTTAGCCCTTTCTAAAGACTATAAATAGCTATTAAAGCTATTAATAACTCTACTAAACCTAATAGCTTTATACTAACTTTACTTATATTTAAGGTATATTTATAAATATTATATAACTCCCCTTTAAGTCTATTAATAGTATAAAAAGCTACTTTACTATAGAAAGCTATTAATAAAGCTTAGCATTACCTTATATAAAGGTAAGTCTTTAATGCCCTTAATATATAAAATAGTTTAAATACCCTTCTATTACACTTACTACTATTATAATTAAAAGTCTATATTTAGTATAAGAAAGAAGGTTAGTATAGTTTTTATAAATTATTATTATTTAATTATAAAACCTATACTATAGAATTACCCTATAGACTTATAAAATTCTACTTAATAGTAGTAAAGCTATACTACTATAATATAAAAAAGCCTATAAATATAAAAGAAATTAATAATAAAGATAAGAAAGATAAGATAAAGAATACTAATATAAATAAAGGTTAATTATTATAAAAACTACTATAATAAGAATATAGAAAACCTAAAAAGCACTTATTTATTTTAAATTATACTAAAGATTTTAATTAAAATAATAAAGAACTTAGCACTATAAGTTTCCTTACTAAAAAAAAGAAAGGTAACTAAAAGTTAGTAGTTAATTTATATAGGTAGGGAAAGATTACTATTAAGGGATAATTATTTAAAGTATTTAATTAAAAGGAAATTAATACTTTACTAATAAGAGATATCTTTAAATTTATTATATTTAATAAGGAAGAGTATAGTAATTAGTACCTCTTTTACTCTTAAATAGTAAAGGAAATTAAAAGGAAAGGTATAAATAAGCTATATAAGAAATTAAGGCTAGTAATATAAGGCTATAGCAATATAAAAAAGGTATAAATTCTAATATAATCTCTAATAATTTAATAAGTAAGCTAAAGGCTTATTATTATATTAGTACCTTTCTTAGTAAAAGATTATATCTTTTTATAGTTATAGGATATTATATAAGTATATATTTAATTAGAAACAACGCTAAATTACTTAATTATTGCTAAATTATTAATATAAATTATATATTTATACCTAAAGAATACTATAATAGAAATTATAAAGCCTCTTTATAGTATTACTAAAGCTAGTATATATTAATAGGTAACCTATTTCCACTACTACTATAAAAAGCTAATAATAATTACTTTTATATATAACCTATACTTCTTAATAGTATTTAATTTAATTAAATGTTTTAGTATAATTAATATATAAATAAATAATACCCTTAGTCTTAGTAATATAAAGTTTTTAAAGATAAAGAAATTAGAATTAAAGAAGGTAGGATTTATAGTAAAATTTAAATAAATCTTAATACTAACTAAACCCCTTATCTTTAATAGATATATCTTATATAAATTTAATAAAAATTGCATTAAACTTTACTAAAAAGGGTAAAGTAAGAAGCTTAGAGTTATTAAACTTAATAAGCTAACTATAAAGTAGTAATATATTAAATAAAGAGCGTAAGGAGTGTATATATTATTAGTTTACTAACTAGAGGCTATATTTAACCTTTTTATTACTATATAAGTTTAAAATCCTAATAAATCTAATGTAAATTATTTAAATAAAAGAATTTAGTAGTAAATATAGTATTATAACTATAAATTAAAGTATATTTTACTTAATCTTACTACTGTAGCTTTATATATCTTTATAAATAGTTCTTTTATAAATAATAAAGACTTTAGCTTATAATTAGAATATATAATTATTCTTAGTACTAAAGAAGTAAGAATTAAATTAGATTTTATACTAAAAGGTAATATTATAATATATAGCTTTATAAAAAGTAAAAGAGTTATAAAAAGTACTCTTACCTCTAAGCTATATATAATAGTCTAAGGTATAAATATTATATATATAATTAGCATAACGCTATAAACTATTATATAAAAGCTATAAATCCTACTAATACTAATAATTATTAATATAGATTCTCTTTTACTATATAAGTATATTATAAGGTTAGGCATTATAAAAGAAAAGAGACTAATAATTAATATTATAGCACTATAATAATTATATAAAAGGTAGGAAATTAAGGAAATTAGGTAAATTAATAGCAATAATAATATTATTAATACTATAATAAAATTATTATTAAATTAAGCCCTTAAGACCTTTATTAATAGGAATAAGGCTATAATTTTTATAAAGAGATAGGTAAAGTGTATAAAGAAGAAGGAGAAAGTATATAGGAGAGAGGAGGAATACTAAGGATATAAGGTAGGATTCTTATTCTTATTAATTATTTAATTAGATAATTAACTATAGTTTTTAAGTAGATTTTTATATAACTTATAAGTAATTTCTCTTTTTCTATAAAAGAGAGAATTTTAAGTATTAAAATTACTGTATTCTATAATAATATAGTATAGCTAGAAAGAGCTAGATTTATAGCTATATTAGCTATAGAATCTAACTCTTCTAATTAGTCTATGCATATAGAGTTTTTACTATAGAATCCAACAGCATTTTTATAGCTTTAACGCTAGCTATAAAATGCCTCTTTTAGATAGCACTAATTGTAATAGAAATTAGACCTTTTTGCAAATACCTTCCTAGACCCCACGTTGTGTCACTAAGTCTTAGATCCACCTAGTATTCCTTAGAGAATCACTAGTATCCTAAGGAATACCAACAATTATACAATTTTTTAATAATATAAATATATTAGTATATAAATAAATAGTAAAGGAGATATAGAACTGCCTTAAGGCTATATAGTTAGTTTACTAAAAGTAGTTTAAAGAATTAGGCCTTAAGTTCAACTTAGAAAAGAGTAAACTTATATACTTTACTAAATAGTATACTATTATTATAATATTATTTTAGCTTAGTATTAATATAATATAACTACCCCGTGGCGCAGTGGTCAAGCGTCATAGAAAACCTCGTCACTTTTCTTATATAAGTAAGAATTATAGGGAGGTTATAGGTTTAATTCCTACATAGGGCATAGTTTTTCCTTAGTATAGTAAGGGCTATATATTAAGGAAAAAACTAGACTTTAATTAGATAGAAAAGTAAGGAGGCTTTTCTAGCTAATTAGTCGCTTAGTAAGTAAAGACTAAAGTAGGTCTAGTCCCCCCACTTATTCTAGCTTACTAAGCAGCGCAGATTAGCCACTCCTACGTTATATAAATAGGTAAAAAATACCCCCTAGCTCTTTAGGTGCTAAGCTAGTTGCAGCTATAATTGCTAGGATTAATAGGTATAGGGTACCTAGGGTTATTAAGCAGGAATAATAGAGGAAAAAAAGACTATAGAGTAACTAAGGTATAATTATTAACTAGCTTTTTATAGAAGGAAATCAGACTTAGAATTCTAGGATTCTAAAAAGTAAAAAAAAATCATATATTTAGTTAGGTTTTCTATCCTATTAGGTAACTACTAATTAGTAATATTATATAACTAATTATATAATTAGCTAATTAGTACCCTAATAAAGGTTTTCCTATAACTAGATAAAAATATAAGGAGCAGAGGTTCTAGAAACAGCTAAGCATAAATTGCTAAAGCTAGCTAGCGTACAAGAATAAATAAAATAGATATAATATAACTAATTTAATTTACCTACTTTCTTAGGGTATAGGTTTATTATAAACTTTATTAAAAGGTATATTAGAGCTAGGTTAAGTTAAAACTATTATAATAGTAACTTATTTTTATATTACTAGTAGCTTTAACTTAAGAATACTTACTATATAATATATAGCTTTTATATATATAGGTTATTTAAAGTATTATTATATATAATATAGAATTATACTATATTTTTATTAATATTAATAGTAAAGTATAGGGTATAGCTAAGGTATTTATTTTTAAATAAACTAAGTACTTAAGAATAGTAACTAATACCTTTAAAACTATATTATATACCTTAGTTAAAACTAAGGTAGCTATAGCTTTAATTAACCTTTACTTTAATAATTATTTACTATACTTTTATTAATAAATAAAAGCTAATAAAATAACTAAGTAAATATATAGTATATATACTAAAATAATAGCTTAACTTTAATATAAACTAACCTACTAAGGGTATAGCTACTTACTATAGTAAAATAATTACTTAAACTATATATTATTTCTAAATTAATTTTATAATTATTTATTAAAACTATTTTTAACTAAAGTACTTACTTTAAAATAAAAGAATTATTAATATTAAAAAAGAATTATTATATAGGTATACTAAACTTATATTAACTATATAATAATAAAGCTTAACTTTAACTTTACTTTTATTATTAAAGTTATTTACCTTTACTTAAACTTTATTAAATATAAATCTATAGTATTTATATAAATATATATAAAATAAATTAAGCTTAATATATTTTTTTTTAGCTAATATATTCTTAAAGTAAAATTACTAATATATAGCTACTAAGCTAATAATAAGGATTATTATTATATTCTATTATTTTATAAGAATTTTAATTACCTTTACCTTATTAATATAAGTATATACTTAATATATAACTAATATAAAGTTAAAAAGGTATTAAAGTATAATAAGCTAGTAACTATACTTATAAAGTAGCTTATATTAATAAGGTATATTCTTTAATTCTAGCTTATTAAAAGTCTTTAAAATTAATAGGCTAAAGATACTAAAGATTTAATAAAATATAGTACTTAATATAATATAAGTATAAATATATTAAAAAGCTATATTAATATTATAATTAAAGTAAATTATTATAATATATAACTTATATTTAATAATATATAAAAAGCAATAGCTTAAAAAATAAAAAATAAATATAATGCTTTTATATTAGCTTTAAGCCTATACTTTATTACCCTTTTTCTTTCCCTCTCCTTTCTTTTCCCTCTCTTTTTTTTTAAAGTTATTCTTTACTTTTATTATTATATAGCTTTAAGCTATTATTAAGCTAAGCCTTTAAACCTTATATAAAATCTCTTTTAAAATATTATTTTATTTCTTTAATATATTAATAATATAGTAAGCTTATAATAGTATTTTACCTTTAATTAAAGTTAAAGTTAAAATTATTATAATATTATTAATAGCTTATACTACTATATTAATAAATAAGCTTACTTATTTTATAAGCTAAACTATTTTTTTTTAAATAATATTATATTTCTTAGCTTACTTATAAGTTAATACTATATTAATACTATAGCTAAACTATAGCTAAGCTACTTAGTATTTATATTAATAAACTCTTTAAAAATATAAAGGTTTTATATATTTATTACTTATTTAATAGCCTTTTAATATAATATAATATTTAAATTTTACTATAAAACTAATTAGCTTTTACTTAATTATTAATATAAATAAAAAATATAATATTTATACTTAAATAAGTTTTTTTTACTTTTATATACTTAAATTATATATTATTAATACTTATTTAAATTAATAATAATAGTAATATAGGTTTAAAAAAAGTATTAACCTTTAGTACTATAATACTATTTTTTAATATTTTTAGCTTATATTAAGTAAGCTTTATAAAGCTAGGCTTATAATTAGCTTAGCTATATATAGGTTATTAGTAGTAATATATTAAAAAGGGAATAATACTTACCTTAAGTATAATAATTAATTTATTTATAAAGGTAGAAGCTATTTTTAAGAATATTATAGTTAATTAAAGGTAGTAATAAGGTAGTATTACTATAAAAATAAAAATAAGGGTATATTTATAATAAAAGTAATAAATAAAGAAGAAAGAAAAAAAAGAAAAGATTAAAATTAAAACAAAAAGTATATATATTTCTTTTTTTTTATTATATAACTAATAGTTAGCTAATAATTAATTTAGTAATAATTAGTTACTAGCTATTATAATTAATACTATAAAGATATAGAAGCTAAAGAAAGATTTTAAGTAAGGAAATAATAGCTTAAAGAAATTAGCTAGGAATTAATATAAAAAATAAACTAAATGCTTAAAGTAACTTATTATAATATATAAACTACCCCTAAAGGTATTTTATAGCACTACTATACCTTTATTAACTTAGTTTACTTTTTATTTTATACTATATATTTTTTTATAATACTAATTAAGTTTAGCTAGTAATATACTACTTTCTATAGTTAAAACTAGTATAAAGTAACTATAGCTTTACTATAGAACTTAAATAAAGGCTATAGATAGGTTTTCCCCCCTATACTAGGGTTTTTCCTATATAGTCTAAGTAGCAGTAGTACTAGAATTAGGCTAATAGCCTAACTAGTGTATTAATAATAATAATAATAATAGTTATAATATTAGTCTAGCTTAGTATTAATATGGTATAACTAGTTTAATCTACCCGCTTCCTTAGGGTATAGGTTTATTATAAACTTTATTAAAAGGTATACTAAAGCTAAGTTAAGTTAAAACTACTATAGTAATAACTTACTTTTATATTACTAGTAGCTTTAACTTAGAGATACTTACTATGTAATATATAGCTCCTATATATATAGGTTATTTAGAGTATTATTATATATAGTATAGAATTATACTATACCTTTATTAATATTAGTAGTAAAGTATATAGTATAGCTAAGGAATTTATTTTTAAATAAATTAAGTACTTAAAAATAATAACTAATATCTTTAAGGCTATACTATATACTTTAGTTAAAACTAAAGTAACTATAGCTTTAATTAACCTTTATTTTAACTATTATTTATTATACTTTTATTAATAAATAAAGGCTAATAGAATAGCTAAGTAAATATATAATATATATACTATAATAGTAGCTTAACTTTAATATAAACTAGTATACTAATAGTATAGCTACTTACTATAATAAAATAACTACTTAAACTATATATTATTTCTAAACTAACCTTATAACTATTTATTAAAACTATCTCTAACTAAAGCACTTACTTTAAAATAAAAAAACTATTAATACTAAGAAAAAACTATTATATAAGTATACTAAACTTATCTTAACTATATAATAGTAAAACTTAACTTTAACTTTACCTTTATTATTAAAATTATTTACCTTTACTTAGGCTTTATTAAGTATAAATTTATAGTACTTATATAAATATATATAAAATAAATTAAGCTTAATACTTTTCTTTTTAATTAATATATTTTTAAAGTAAAATTACTAATATATAGCTATTAAGCTAATAATAAAAACTATGATTATATTTTATTATTTTATAAGAATTTTAATTACCTTTACCTTATTAATATAAGTATATACCTAGTATATAATTAATATAAAGTTAAAAAGGCATTAAAATATAATAAGCTAGTAACTATACTTATAAAATAGCTTATATTAATAAGGTATATCCATTAATTTTAACTTACTAAAAGTCTTTAAAATTAATAAGCTAAAAATACTAAAGATATAATAAAAATTAATACTTAGTATAGTATAAATATAGAAATGCTAGAAAACTATATAAATATTATAGTTAGAATATATTATTATAATATATAACTTATATTTAATAATATATAAAAAATAATAGCTTAAGAGATAAAAAAAAAATAAGTATAATACTTTTATACTAGCCCTAAGCCTATACTTTATTACCTCTCTCTCTCCTCTCCCCCCTGTTTTTTCTTTAAATTATTCTTTACCTTTATTACTATATAGCTTTATATAGCTACTAGGCTAAGCCTATAAACCTTTTATAAAATCTTTTTTAAAATATTATTTTACTTTTTTAGTATATTAGTAATATAGTAGGCTTATAGTAATATTTTACCTTTAACTAAAGTTAAGGCTAAAACTATTATAATATTACTAATAGCTTATATTATTATATTAGTAAATAAGCTTACCTACTTTATAAGCTAAACTACCTTTTTTAAATAGTATTATACTTCTTAGCTTACTTATAAATTAATACTATATTAATATTATTGCTAAACTATAGCTAAGCTACCTTATATTTATATTAATAGGCTTTTTAAAGGTATAAAGGTTTTATATATTTATTATTTATTTAATAGCCTTTTAATATAATATAATATTTAAATTTAGCTATAAAACTAATTAGCTTCTACCTAGCTATTAATATAAATAGAAGATATAATATTTATACTTAAATAAGTCTTTTTTACTTTTATATACTTAAAGTATATACTATTAATATTTATTTAAATTAGTAATAATAATAGCTTAGGTTAAAAAAGTATACTAACCTTTAGTGCTATAGCACTATTTTTTAATATTTTTAGCTTATATTAAGTAAGCTTTATAAAGCTAGGCTTATAATTAGCTTAGTTATAAGTAAATTAATAGTAATAATATATTATAAAGGGAATAATACTTACCTTAAATATAATAATTAATTTATTTATAAGAGTAAGTAGTATTTTTAATAATACTATAGTTAGTTAAAGGTAGTAATAAAGTAATACTATTATAAAAAGAGAAATAAGGGTATATTTATAATAAAAATAATAAATAAAGAAGAAAGAAAGAAAAGAAAAGGTTAAAAATAAGGGAAAAAAGATATATATATTTCTCTTTTTTTATTATATAATTAGTAGTTAGCTAATAGTTAGTTTAGTAATAGCTAGCTATTAGCTAGTATAACTAATACTATAAAGATATAAAAGCTAAAGAAAGGTTTTAAGTAAGGGGGTAGTAGCTTAAGGGAATTAGCTAAGAATTAATATAAAAAATAAATTAAATACTTAAGGTAACTTACTATAATATATAGACTACCCCTAAGGGTATTCTATAGCATTATTATACCTTAACTAACTTAGTTTATTTTTTATTTTATACTATACACTTTTTTATAATATTAGTTAAGTTTAGCTAGTAATATACCTTTTTTTATAGTTAGAACTAGTATAAAGCTACTATAGCTTTACTATAGAACTTAAATAAAGGCTATATATAGGTTTTCCCCCCTATACTAGGGTTTTTCCTATATAGTCTAAGTAGCAGTAGTACTAGAATTAGGCTAATAGCCTAACTAGAGTATTAATTAATAATAATAATAATATTATTATAAAATATAACTTATATTCAATAAAATATAAAAAATAGTAGCTTAGAAAAAAAAATAAGTATAATATACCTACACTAGCCCTAAGCCTATACCTTATTACCCCCCTTCTCCCCTTTTCCTCCTCCCCCCCCCCTCTTTTTCTTTAAGTTATTCTTTACCTTTATTACTATATAGCTTTATATTATAATTAAGCTAAGCCTATAAACCTTTTATAGAATCTCTTTTAAAATATTATTTTATTTCTTTAGTATATTAATAATATAATAAGCTTCTAATTGTGATGGATTCGAGCTAGAGGCTCGGATCCTTAGCGGAGCAGGAGAGGAGCATGTAAGGCAACCTACTGTACCTATAGAGCAAACCCTATAAATATATATTATATATAGAATAGGCACGTAGTAGAGGGAGATAGTAGTCTTCCCTTCCTCCTTATAGATAATAATAACTTTATTAACACTAGATTGCAGTCGCCATCTAGGCTAGTCCATAACAATAATAGTATTTTACCTTTAACTAAGGTTAAGGCTAAAACTATTATAATATTACTAGTAGCTTATATTATTATATTAATAAGTAAGCTTATTTACTTTAGAAGCTAAACTATTTTTTTTAAGTAATATTATACTTCTTAGCTTATTTATAAGTTAGTACTATATTAATACTATAGCTAAACTATAGCTAAGCTACTTTATACTTATATTAACAAACTTTTTAAAAGTTTAAAGGTTTTATATATTTATTATTTACTTACTAGCTTTTTAATATAATATAATATTTAAATTTAGCTATAAAACTAAATAGCTCCTACCTAGCTACTAATATAAATATAAAATATAATACTTATATTTAAATAAGTCTTTTTTACTTTTATATACTTAAAGTATATATTATTAATACTTATTTAAATTAGTAATAAAAATACTATAGGTTTAAAAAAAATATTAACCTTTAGTGCTATAGTATTCTTTTTTAATATTTTTAGCTTATATTAAATAAGCTTTATAAAGCTAAGCTTTTAATTAGCTTAGCTATATATAAATTAATAGTAATAATATATTAAAAAAGAAATAGTACTTACCTTAAGTATTATAATTAATTTATTTATAAAGATAAAAGGTATTTTTAATAATACTATAGTTAGTTAGAGGTATTAATAAAGTAGTATTACTATAAAAATAAAAATAAAGGTATATTTATAATAAAAGTAATAAATAAAAAAGAAAAAAAAAAAGATTAAAAATAAAGAAAAAAAAGTATATATATCTCTCTTTTTTATTATATAACTAATAGTTAGCTAATAGTTAGTTTAATAATAGCTAACTATTAATTAGTATAATTAATATTATAAAGATATAGAAAATAAAGGAAGGTTTTAAGTAAAAAGGTAGTAGCTTAAAAAAATAAGCTAAAGATTAGTATAAAAAGTAAATTAAATACTTAAAGTAACTTATTATAATATATAGAGTACCCTTAAGGGTATTTTATAGTATTACTATACCTTTATTAATTTAGTTTACTTTCTATTCTATATTATATACTCTTTTATAATACTAGTTAAGTTTAGCTAGTAAAATATTACTTTTTATAGTTAAAACTAGTAGAAAGTAACTATAGCTTTGCTATAAAACCTAAAAAAGGCTATATATAGGTTTTCCCCCCTATAATAGGGTTTTTTCTATATAGTCTAAGTAGTAGTGGTACAAGAATTAGGCTAACAGCCTAACTAGAGTAATAATAATAATATATTTATAATTTAACTTTAAAAATATAATAGCTAAAAGAAAAAGTATTAAGCTTAATTTATTTTGTATATATTTATATATATATAATAAATTTATAAAAAACTTTTCGCGAATTCGCCTGCACTGTAGTAGCGACGCAGAACTGACTCTAAACCTTTTAAAAAGTGTAGAAAAAGAATTACTATATCTGTTTTACTTTATCTTTAATAGTGTATTAATACTAAAGCATAGGTATAGTAAATAAGGTAATGCTAATAAATATTAATAGTAGGAATTATAGCTTTATATAAAGCTACTACTATTTATTTATAAAATAAAGTAGCTTAATATTAATAATACTTTAAGTTACTTTTATATTACTACTTATATATAAATAAATACTAAACTACCTTATTATTAAATATAATAAAATAGTTAAACTTATATTAGCTATAGTACTAAAGAGTATATAAAATATTATTCTTTATATTAATAATATAGCCTTAATATATACTTAATATAGCTTTCTTATACCTTAAACCTATATTAAAATATTAATAAAATTAACTTTATTATTATTTAATAAGCTTATTATAATTAAAAACTTAAAAGAAGTTATTAAATAAGTAATTAAAAAAGCTATTAATACTAGGAATATAATAGCTTTAAGCTAGGCTAGTATTATTATTAAAAGCATTACTTAACCTTTTATTTAATAAATTTAGGCTATAATAGTAGTAATACTACCTTATATTTATTATAAAACTATTATTAAAGGTAGTATAATAGCTAAAGCTATATAAAACTATTTACTTAAGGAAATTATTATAGCTATTAACTAAGCTATTAGTATTAATATTATTATAGTAATATATTACCTTTATAGTAATAATACTATAATTATATTTTAGAATATAGTAAAGCCTTATACTAATAATATAGCTTAGGTTAGTACTACTTTTAGACTAAAAGTAATACTAAACTAATATATATTTAGTATTATTATTAAGGGCTTTTTTATATACTATATATAGAACTAAGAGAAAAATAATATTTTTTAAAATATAATTATAGCTAATAAATAGGGTTTAGTAAAGGTTATAGTATAAAAGCTATATAGTATTATAACCTAATTCTCTTTAATTATTACTATTAATAGAGTTAATATAGTAAATAGGCTATATTATATTAGAATTATTTATAAAGCTAAGATATTTAAAGCTAAGCCTTATAATAATACTATTTATCTTTAATAATGCTTTAAGTGCTTTAAATTTAGCTATATAGCTATATATTATATATTACCTTTATATTATAGCTACTATATATTTAGTTAATATAAGAAGGGTAAGCAATTATACCTAGCGCTATTAAGAGCTATATAGAAATACTATATTAATTGCTTAAAACCTTACTTTATATAGTCTTATATATATAATATTATAAATAAATAATAAAACTATATATATACTATATATTTAGTATAGCCTTTAGCTTTTACTAAACCTTTTATATTAAAGAAAAATAGTTAAATAAAGGTATTTAATTATAGCTAAAGAAGAGATATAAATAATTTATTATTATAAAAGGCTTTACTATAAAAATAAGTTAGTAAACTATATACTTACCTTTTTAATACTAAACTAGAATTAATATAATACTTATAAGTAGCTATAAAGGC
>SRPW01000650.1:0-17557 GCA_018360225.1 Claviceps pusilla | reverse complement strand
AAAAAAAGAAAAAAAAAAAATAAATAATTATAATAAAATATTTATTCTTATTCTAATTGCCTAAAATTTAACATATAATTTTTCAATTATTTAAAGTTTTAGTAAAAATTCCTTTAAAAGTTATAGAAAGATCAACATCCTCCATTTCCTTATTCAATGCAGCTATAAACTTAATGAAAACTAAGACTATTATCTAGTACGTCCTTAAATAACAATCATTGTTACCATTAAGGCATAGTATATAATTGCGCTAAAATTCTATTTAATCCTTAGCTAACTAGTATACTAATATTAGCTAAAGCTCTATCCTAAATTAAAAAAAAGGGAATAGAAAACTTATAAGTTTTTTAGGTGTTGTGAATAAAGCATCGCAGAGGGCTTAGGCAGCAGACACTTTAGTATTATATTTATCAATATTTTCCTAAGATTCTATACCAAATTAGTGCTGCATTCTATTTTCATTAAAAAAAAAAAAAGAGAATCCCATTCCTTACCTCCAATTATTTTTAGTAGTATTAGAGACTATTTTCACGGCAATAGTCTAAGACAAACTATATAAACGCGGAAAAAAGGTCGCAGAAATACTCCTATATCTTAATTCCATATACTAAAAATTCTTCACTAGCCAAATATATCAATTCGCTTATAAATATATGTGCCTTAACAAAATTATTGCAGTATACTAGCAATAATTTCAGCATCTAGGCAAATTATTAGCACATTCCCCTTAAATTTTAGTACTAATACTTACTCTATAACAAAAGGATATAGCTAAAGTATAATAATAGTATTTTATACTATTAGGAACATCCTTATAAGAAGTTAATAAAAAGGCAAATCGCCCCTCTTTCACTATAGTCTCTAAAGCAATAAATATTGTTTTTAGACATTAAATATATTTATTAACTTAAATAGCGATAGTAGTATCTTCTAGCATAGCTTTAGCCTAATTCTATACGAATTTACTTAACTTAGTATAGATATAAGAATAAGTAGGAGTTATAGTTAATTATAACTCCTTTTCTTTTTTTAGGGTTATAAAAACAACCAGAATCCTAGAGGATTTAAACACTAATCCACTAAGTTAAATTTTCTTTACAGCCTTCTCTGCTAATTTCTTTAGTTAACTTTCCTTATATTTATTAGCGTAATAATAAGTATAAGAAAGCAGGGAGCTCGATTCCTTATCTAAATTAAGAGTAATTATTTTAGCTCTCTATAAGTAACAACTAGATAAGGAAAAGGGCACCTAATTTAACCCTTTAGTACTAGCATTAGAAGCAGAATTACACTGCAATTCTGCCCAATATTCTAAGGTAAAATAACCAATAAGACTAGTATTAAATAAAGGATTAAATATAATTAAATAGTATACTAAGCAAAAAATAATTAATACTAAAATCTATCTTAAATTAGAACACACCTAATATACCTAGTTCTTTAGGTCCCTAAGGAAATTGAATTTTTAATAACTTAGTTCTATTTAATTAATTAATTTTTTCCATTTTAATCACGATTCCACGATAACTAGTTAAATCCTAGATTGATTTAACGTCTAAGACTTTCTAGGTCCCATCCTTTAATAATTAAACGCCAGAATATGGCATTAGGGATAGTTTCTTAGCTGATTCAAACATAATTAATGAATTATATATAAAGAAACAATACTATAAATATATCTAGAATTAAAAAAGATTTAATAAGAGGATTATAGCATAATATATAAAAGAAGAAATCACAAGACAAATTCCCTACTAAACTAAATAATCCACATTATACCCACAATTATACATTAATTAGTAAACATTACTAGTCCTAAATTAGTAATATAAATAAACGGAAATGCATATCCTAAATTAGAAAGACAATAAACAAAAATATATATAAATAAAATGCAATCCTAAATTAGAAAAAGGGACTAAACAAATATGCACATCCAATCACAACAACATCGGGTTGATGTTACCTTGAAGGGGGGATAATTATTATGCCCAATTTAATGTGTATAGAAATTCCAATCTAAATATTACATACACCCTTATTCCGATTTATTACCTAATCAGAGAAGAATAGCTATTAGAATAAATTAGATATCTATGCATTAGTAGCGTGTTATAGGAAGGAAGGTACTAGGGAATAGGGAATATTCCTTTAGGATTTAATAGGGAATTATTCTAAGAAAAAGAAAAGAAAGACAAGTCTTAGTCTAGTAATACTACTAGTCCTACCTTTAATCTAAGAGGGAATTCGGATCATATTCGCTCTACCTAATCGCCCCTGATTTCCGTGCGACTAGCATAACAGTAAGAAGGGGATATATAAAATACTATATAACTAACCTAAGGATATACTAAGGAGTTAAGTAGCTAAGGAGATAGGAGTAATAGAATATAAAATATAATAAGGACTTAAAGAAATAAAGCTAAGGGTTAATAAAAGATTTTAATAAGTAGAAAGTAGGTATAAAGGGGTAGCTATAAGGATATAACTAGTAAACTAAGGAAGCTAGTAGGTTATTAAGTAGGAGGAGGAGGGGATAATAAGGGGAGATACCTTTTTATACTTAGAATGCTAGGGTAAGTAATTTAGGGAATTACTTTATTATTTATTTTAATAAAGTTATATATATACGCTCTTTATTTAGCTATAATAGGACGCTAGGCTTAGTTACTAGTAAGGTTACTTATAATTTTATTATTAACTAATTGCGTACATACGCTCTTAGCAGAATGTTATTATGTTTATAAGGGGGGAGCTATATAATAGATTTAAGCTAAATGCTTAGATTCTTATTAAAGGTATTATAGGGATAGAGAGGGGGAGTGTTATATGCTATTAAGGCTAGCCCTTCCTATAAGTCTATATCTAGTAAGAGGCAGGAGGTCCACGTTAGGACTCCTTCTTAATGCCCTTATAGTTAATAATAATACTATCGACGCTAGAACGCAGACGCCTTTTAGGCCAGTCTATAACAAAAAAAGGCATTAGTTTCTATACTTTTCTTTATTAAAAGTTATAAATTTAAACATACCTCTTACTAATAGTATATTAATCTTAGCTTAGTTTAATTTTTTAAAGGGTTTACCTTCTATAGTAATTTTACCTTACCTTTTAAGGTTTACTATAAGCTAGGTATTATTCCTTTCCTTTACTATAATAAAAGCTATAGTAATAGCCTAATACCTTAGAGTTACTAATTTCTCCCTTCTATTATTAAATTTCTTCTCTTTCTCCTTTATATACTACTTTTTTTTAACCCCTTCTCTCTTTATACTTTTATTTCTATTTTTTTCTTCCTTTTTATAGCTAGTAGCCTTTCTTATTACTTCTAAGCCCTTCCCTAAAGGGAAGGGTAAATTATACCTTAAGCTACTAGTATATACACTAAAGCTATTATAAGTAGTAATAATAAATTTACCTAATATTATTAATTCCTTTAGCACTACCCCTCCCCCTAAATTCCCTTAGTATTATTACCCTTTTATTATCCTCCTTTTATATACCTCTTTTTTAATACTAGCTTCTTTTCTTTTCTTAAGTATATTATAAGGAGTAGTAGTAAATTTACCTTTATAAAAAGGCTTCCTTAAAGGGTACTTCCTCTCTCTAGTTTAGCCCTCCTTTTTTACTCTAGCTTAAGATATTCTAAATTCCCTTTATATTACTAAATTCCCTAATATATTATCCTTATATTTCTTCTCTTTAGTACTTCTTTTCCTAATAAATCCTTTATAAAAACTAATAAAATCCCTCTTTAAATATTTATTACTATAAAAGGTAGTAAGGGACTGCCTTAGTAGCCTATTAACTAGAAAGGTAATAGGGTGCTTCCTTAGTTAGCCTTATAGCCTTTAGCTTATTATCCCTAGCCCTTTAGCTTATAGGTATAATACTATCTCTCTATAATCCTTAGTATAAAAAAAACACTTTTTTAGGTATTTTAAGCCTTAATAAAGAATTTAAAAGGTTTCTTTATTCTTTATATTTACTTTATAAATATTATATAGCTTTTTTTTTTCTTTTTTTATAATACTTAAAGCATAGTTAAGTATCTTAGTATATATATAGGGTTTTATAATAGTGCTATAGAACCTTACTATACTATTAAGCATTTTTACTATATATATTTTACTATTAATATTTAAAAGCTTATAGAAGCTATATTAACTACCTTTCTTATACTAAATATAAACCTTTAACTATAGTATTAGTTAATAGGTTAGTTCTATATTAGGTTTATAATAGATATAGAGAGTATTAATAACTTATTATCTTATAAGGCATTTCTAGGCTTTATTAGTAGCTTTATAAAGAACTATAGCTTTTTTAGCAACTAAAAAGCTTAGAGGTAATTTATTTATTAAGTATAAATATATACTAAATATAAGTAAGGTAGGAATAAGGCTATTAAGCCTAGTAAAGTTATTAATAGCTTTAATAGCTATTTAAAGGTATTATAAAGGGGTAAGGATATTACTAACCTTACTTTTAATAATATTATATACTCTTCTTAGTAAAGTATAATACCTTTTAATTTTACTAATGCTTTAGTAAGCTTTTATAAGCACCTTATTTATATTAATAGCTAAAAAGTATACTAAATGCTTAAACTTAGTAAATATAAAATTCTTTTTAGTATTATAAATAATTTAGTTAGGTAGGCTAAAATATATATTAATTTAGTATTCTTTAAGGGCATTCTATATATTATAAGCCTTCTATTTTTATAGCTTAAGGAATCTAGCTACATAGAATATAGTTACTATATTAATAATATATAAAATAGGCTAGTTATTAATCTAAAGGATATTAATAAGAATCTTATAATTAAAGTTAATATTATCTTTAAGGGAAAACTTAAATTAGCTTAAAGCTTTACTATTTATTTAGTAATAATAGTATTCCTTTATAAGTTTCTATATTAGGTTAATATAAGCCTCTTTACTAGTATATTCTAAAAGTTTTATAAGCCTATTAATAAAGGGGTAGCTAAATCTTTAGTAAAGTTAATAGATTTTAGTCTTAGAAAGGTAGAATATAGTAGCTTCTTTAGCTTTAAAAGTCTACTAAGGATATCTCTATTTCCTTATAATAGAAACTCTTTTTTAGCCTTAAATTAATATATTTTAAAGGTTATTAAGCTTTATATCTATTTTATTTATATTTAATATATAGAATAGGAATAGGGTTAATATATTAAGAATATAAAAAGTAATGTTACTAAAGACTATAGAAATCTAAAGAATTCTATAGAAAGTTACTAAGCTAGTACTAAATATAATATTATATAGCTAGGCCTTTTTAATTTAAAGGTAAGGCATTAGTTTAATAAGGGCCTTAACTTAGGTAATTTTAGTGGTTAAGATTCTAGTTATATTAGTATTTAGGAGGATACTATAGAAGACCTCTTCTATGTATCTCTCTTTTAAAATAAAGTATTAGTGGTTATTAAATATAATAAAGGTTTAGAAGTCCTTACTAGATATTTTATATATAAATACCTAGTCCTTAAGGATTTTAAATAGGGATATTCTATAATCCTTTAAGGGGTTTTTATTAATATTATTATTTGGCGAGCCCGTCCCGCAGAATATCATTCAATTCCTCCAGCGCATTAGCAATGCGGCAGGTCTGTAGCAGTAGCTTGCCCTTGACTGAGGTTAAGGCTGAGGCTGCTGCGGCACTGCTGCTAACCCGCATTGCTATATTAGCAGACAAGCCTGCCTGCTTTATAAGTTAGACTGCCTCTTTCTAAGTAGTGTTATACTTTATAGCTTAGCTATATATTAGTATTATATTAGTATTATAGCAAAACTATATTTTAGCTACCTTACACTTATATTAATAAACTCCTTAGAGGCATAGAGGTTCTATATATTTATAACTTATTTAATAGCCTCTTAGTATAATATAATATTTAGATTTAGCTATAGAACTAATTAGCTACTGCCTAGCTACTAATGTAAATAAAGGATATAATACTTATACCTAAATAAGTTTTTTTTACTTTTATATACTTAAAGTATATATTACTAATACTTACTTAAATTAGTAATAGGAGCGGTATAGGTTAGATAAAGGCACTAACCTTTAATATTATAGCACTGTTTTTTAATATTTTTAGCTTATATTAGGTAAGCTTTATAAGGCTAGGCCTATAATTAGCCTAGCTATATAAGGGTTAATAGTAGTAGTGTATTAAGAAAGGACTAGTACTTACCTTAAGTATAAGAATTAATTTTATTATAAGAGTAAGCAGTATCTTTAATAATACTATAGTTAGTTTAGGGCAGTAATAGGGCAGCATTATTATATAAATAGAAATAAGAGTATACTTATAATAAAAGTAATAAATAAAGAAGGAAGAAAAAAGGGAAAAGCTTAAAAATAAGGAAAAAAAAGTAAATATAATATTTTTTTCTCTTTTTATTATATAACTAATAAATAACTAATAGTTAGTTTAATAATAGCTAGCTACTAGCTAGTATAGCTAATACTATAAAGGTATAAAAGCTAGAGAAAGGTTTTAAGTAAGGAGGTAGTAACCTAAGGGAATTAGCTAGGGACTAGCATAGAAGATAGGCTAAGCACTTAAGGTAACTTACCTTAACTTATAAACTACCCCTAAGGGTAATCTATATTATTACTATACCTCTACTAACCTAGTTTAATTCCTATTTTATACTATATACTCTTCTATAATACTAGTTAAGTTTAGCTAGTAGTGCACTACTTCTTATAATTAGAACTAGCATAAAGCTACTATAGCTTTACTATAAAATATAGAAAAAGGTTATATATAGGTTTTCCTCCCTATACTAGGGTTTTTCCTATATAGTTTAAGTAGCGGTGGTACTAGTATTGGGCTCACAAGCCTAACTAGAGTAATAATAATAATAATTAATATTATTATTAGTTAGTAAAGTTAGAGTAGTTAGAAAGAACTAAGTATATATAATTTAGGGAGGATTAGCCCTTTATTTATATGTTCTAGATATAAAAAACGCATTTATAGATTCCTATATATAGTCCTTAGTATTATTATTATTATTTATAGAGCTTTTATTATTATTATTTTCCTTAGAAAAACCTTTAAGGGCCTATAGGAAGGTAATAAATTTCTTATTAGTTAGAGGGTTTTTATACTTACTGCTTTTCTACTACTTCTCTTTTGCCTTTTATTACTTATATTAAGGGTAGTTTATAAACTAATACCCTTATTTACTATAGATAAAGTATTTCTATAGAAAGGGGGAAGAATATAGAGGTTTTTTATAATTTAGGGCTCTAGATTAGGGAGTTATTATAGCTCTTTTATATCTTTTATTTATAAATAGTGTTTTATTGCCTATAGAAAAGGTATTACCTTTTATTATTTATTATATAGAGGTAATAGCCTTTTTAATATAAAAGCATTTCCTAAGGTTACTTATAACCCCTTTATAGGTTAGTAAGTAACTATAGAGGGCATTATAGCACTTAGGAATGCTGCTAATAGAAGTAAGGAGTTATTAATAGAGCTATGTATTAACTATAAAAGAGTTAAAGAGGCTATAATAGATTTTCTTAAGGTTTTTAATAAGAATATCTAAGCATTATAGCTTAGTCTTATTAGGGTTATTATTAATAACCTTTTAGAGGGTTATAGTATTCTACTTAATTCTATAGAAGTATTAGTTACTTTTAGTTTTAAAGTTATTTTTTATATAAGTAGTAAGCTTATTAAAAAAGAGTTTTTTATAGAATAACTTATTTAAATAGTATATAAGAGTATTCTTTATTAATATAATTAGAAAAGTATAGTTCTAAATTTCTAAAGGAATATTATTATAAATATACCTATTCTAAAAGATATTTACCTTTAGGGTAAGGAAATTATATATTTTCCTAGTGTATTTATCCTTTTTTATATATACCTTTATTAATTCTTCTAGAATTTATTGTATTTAGTTATTTAGAATTCTACTAGGGTTATTATTATATAGTAGATTTTAATAGACCTAGTTAGGTAGATTTCTATAGAAAGTCTTAGGGTTTTTCTTAAAGAAATCCCTTTATTAGCTAAATTAGTTAATAAGTATATAAATAGGGAAATTAGGGTTAGGCTAAGGTAGAGGATAAGAAGGTTATTAAGGGGGTCTATAAGAGTTATTATTTAGGTTTAAAGGTATTAAAGGAGGATAATAACTTATATTTAGGGGAGGATTCTATATAAACTAGTGTAGTTAGCTTAGTTATAAGTAAGGCTAGGGTATTAGAAGCTTTAAGTAATAAGGGGAAGTCTTAGCTTTAGTAGAGGGGAATATATTCTTAAGTTATTAATTTATATATTTAAGTAACTTAAAGAGGGAAAGAGGAATTAAAGGTTAAATTCTCTTAATAAATAAAACCCTATTTTTTTATAGAAAGTTCTAGAAGCTACTTTAAAAATATATACTTATTTTCTAAAAGTAGGAGATATTCTAGTCTTAAAAATCTTCCTAAAAGTTATTAATAAGCTCTTTTCTAGTTTATTTCTATAACTTATAGTAGTTAATAATATATATAATTTAGTTATTAAGGACTAGCGTTATTATATTGCTAAGGTTAGGGTTTTTATAGGCTTCTTTCTATTTTAGTAAAATAGCACTATTAAATAAGTAAAGTTACTTTAAAAGAGAGTTTTTTAATAAGTAAACTAAGCTAGTAACTAATAGTGCTTTATTATTATAAGTCCTTTTCTATATTTCTTATTAAATAGCTTTATTAGGAGTTAGTAAAGCTATAGTTATTCCTTTAGTAGCTTTAGTAGCTAAATCTTTAAAAGTAACCCTTTTATTTATTCTTAAAGAAGGTTTCTATCTTTAAAATATAGTTTTTTATAATAAATAGAATAAATATTAGTATCTACTTAATAGTAAAGGCTTTCTCTATTAAAGTCTAACTCTATTAGTTATAGTAGAGTTTTCTTTCTTAGTATAGTAATAGGGGTTTTTAATACCTTAAAAGCTATCTCTTCTTTATAGTTAATTCTAGTAAATCTATAGTTATTACTAACTACTAATTAGTGTTAGGAATAATATATAAAGGGAAAATAAATACTAAAATATATATATAACAAAAACAATGTAAAAAGTGTGATTCTTAATTATCTATATTCTAAGCTAAGAGCTAAGCTTATAAAGTAAGGAAAAAGGTAGTGTTATAGCCACGCGTGCGGTCGGCAGTGCAGCCAATCAGACCGCGTGCATCGTTGTGGCGGACCCACCCGGTCGCCCACACACGCTGCACCCGGCGTTTTGCCTGCACCGAGGTTTTGCCGTTGAGAGCAATTCCAACACCTTCCTTTCCTCTTTTTTCTTCCTCTTCCTACTGAGTGTTTTGTTGTAATTTCTACGGCGTGCTGCTGTATCCCATACTTTCGCGCGTCCACGCTTCACGGCTTGCTCATTATGTGTCGATTGAAAAAGTCAAAAAGTCTTCTCATTGCAGTATTATGCTTGTCAAAAATGAGCCAATTCCAACCCGGAACTTGCAAAGACTAATATAAGCATCATAGGCTTGTTCTCAGGCATGGTCGGCAAGTGAAGAGGATGCTGTAGGTTAGTCACAGGGTTGAGGTTATATTGAAAACATGTCGTGCAAATGTTGGTAGCCATCTACGCTTCAATTCCTATCCTCTTATTTTTGCTCCACCACTCTGGACCTCACCAAAATGGTAGTTTGCTCGTAGCTCAGATCAAGTCGCTGACGAAGTGGTGGTCAACTTAAGCGTAACGGTTGGACACATCTGCAATGGCTAAGTTGACTTCATGTCGTCCTCACTCGGCACGAATTATCGGCACCTATCGGTTTAAGGCTGGGCGAATGACATAGTCGCATCCGGTGCTCTCAGGGATTCTTCTTTTTCTTTTTCTTCATTTTCTTCTTGTTATTTCAAAAATATTCAACGAAAGAAAATGACGATGACGACATGCCAGTCTCGATTTCAACATGCATCTCTTTGGACGAAGCAGCAAATTGCCTTGGGGTCTTGCTAGAAGGCGGACAATGTTGCGGTTGTCCACTGGGAAGAATGCCAGAAACGACCAGAAAGGGTACAGGTTACGCGGCTCTGATCTGTCGAAATTATGAACAAGGTTAAAATCTCGCCCAAATCCTCGTATTGTGGCCCAATACCACAAAAAAAAAAAGGGTTCTTGGAGGCGCTAAGAATGACAACGCAAAATATGCAAAGATTGTTTGCTGGACGACATCATTGTGTCCTTAGCGCGGACCTTGCGGCGTGTAGTGCCAGACGGTCTGGAACGAATTATAAGCTACGAAACAGAAAGGTACTTATTGGGGCGTACTTTTGTGTATTTGACTTCATCTGCTTATGAGGCTAGCTGGTTCTAATTCTTGAAGCTAAACATGGTGCAAGGCAAGACAGAGCCACTCGCACATATACAGCCCTACAATCTGTTTGGGCCACTATTCTAAGTTGGAGGCTTCATTCATCATTACGTCAAATACTCTATTGTAATTTTCGACGCTGAGCGGTGATTTGGTGCCTAGTGACTGGTGCCAGGCACAAGTGCGTCCTGCTCTTTTTGGTCTCACCTTCAGAATTTTCTTCCTTTTCACTGTCGGATCATGCATCAACTAAGACTCGTTTCCAATTTCTCCTCGTCTTGACTTATGTGCGTCAGGATATCGAGAACAATGCGTTTGAACACTGCTGCCTTAACAATACTCGCCGCGTGCCTTTTTGACAAGGCGGCGGCACAGTCAAATGAAAGACAGGTCCGAGGATCATTAAAGTCTGATCCACAGACGACGCAAGAGACGCGAAGGGGGCAGAGCGATTCTCCCGTAAAGCTGCCCACGACTTGTGATCATTGCCAGGTAATGTTTGACGCGTCCATGGTAACCCCTGATTTTCCTCGATAGATACATGGAGGCCAAACCTGGCCAGATATAAAATCAGGTAAGGGGGCTCTGCTAATTGTTCCATAGAACCTGATTGAAACTGTGAAGCGTCTGATCAAGGTAGACGATCGATTCTTTATTGGAGCTGCAAAGAGCGCGTGTCTTGATAGTGCTGTTCGTTAGAATCCGTCTTTCTCAACTACTTCTGCACGTGAGATTAACGTACTGACTCTTTCTTCTTCTAAAATGTTAAGAAATATGATGGAGAGTTCTGCGACGGAGCCATGGACCGCGAAGCGCCGATTATCGCGTCAGTCCTGCGGACAATGGAGACTGGGTCCCCGTCTTCAATGCATTTTTGTGCTTCGTTCTTTGGAGTATGCGACCTGCCGCCCATTGATGAGTGGACCTTTAAATTTCCGCCTCTGGAAAGATGCTCTGAAGAATATAAAGCTGTCAGTGGCAAGAAGCCACTTCAGATTATCCAATATTCCGATGTTCATCTTGATCCTCTTTACAAGCAGGGTGCCAGCACCGAATGCAAAAAGCCCATTTGCTGCAGGTACATTTTGACCCCTTTCCCCATTTCGAAGTCGTTATAATAGCCAAGGCTGATCGGACCTGTCTTTTTTCTTTCTGGCAGACCTTCCGGGAGTGAGTCCCTCAACGATACTGCCCACCCAGCCGGTCTTTTTGGTGACCATAAATGTGACACACCCGTGACGCTGGAGAAGAGCATGTATCAGTATATCAAGAAGGAGTTTCCTAATGCTGCTTTTGCCTTGTTCACGGGAGACGTTGTCGACCACGGCGTGCACAATACCAGCAGGAAATACAACGAAGAGACAAGTAAGATTTCCTTCCGATTCTCTTTGTTCTTGGTCCTTTTTTCTCTTTTTATTATCACTTCACGTGATGACTCCAATCATCTAACACAAGAGGCGTTTCTAGTTGAACACGCCTATGGTACCATGCACGACTATATCGACGTTGTCTACGGAACAATCGGTAACCACGAAGCCCATCCACTCAACAATTTTGAGCCTCAAATCCTTGGCAATAAAACCCAGTGGGTTTATGACAGCATTTTCAAGCAGTGGTCCCGCGGTGTCAACGACTCATCTTCGACAGAAACCAAAGCCATGGGTCGCTATTCAACAAAGTACCCCAAGGGTAATCTTCGCATCATCTCCCTCAACACCAACCTGTATTACCGCTACAACTTCGTTCTCTATCAAAAGGCAATGCAAAGAGACCCTGACGGCCAATTGGCGTGGTTGGCCAAGGAGCTCCATGCGGCAGAAGAAGCCGCAGAGAACGTCTACATCATAGGGCACATGCCCCTTGGCAGCAGCGATACACTGCCTAACGCATCCAACTATTTCGCCCAGATCGTGAGGCGATACTCGAAGACCATAAAGGCCATGTTCTTCGGCCACACGCACGCGGATCATTTCCAAATCAGTTACGGCAACTACGTCAATCGCCTTCAATCTAATGCCTTTGCTATGTCATATATCTGTCCATCCTTGACTCCTACATCCGGTCATCCCGCATTCCGAGTCTACGACGTTGATCCGGAAACCTTTGCGGTTCTAGACGCCACTACCTACATTGCAGACATGAGCGATCCCAACTTTCAGACCTCGGGTCCTCGCTGGAAGAAGTATTACTCGGCCAAGGAGGCATATGGCCGCGTCGTGACCCCTCAAGTGACCGATGCCGCCGCCGAGATATCTCCTTCATTCTGGCACAACGTCACGGAGGCCTTTCAAAAGAACGAGACCCTGTTCGACGAGTACATGGCCCGCAAGAGCCGTGGCTGGAAAGCCGATAGTAAGTGCAGGGACGACTGCATGAAGAAGGAAATCTGTGCTCTGCGGGCTGGCCGGGCCCAAAACAACTGCTGGAAACCCAAGCCTCTCAACAGCTTATATGGACACGGCAAGCGGGGTGAGAATGATGAGCACCATCACGGCCATCACGACTCGTGTGGCGCGCCAGTCTCGGGGGAATGGCTCAGCAGATTGGTTGAGGAAGCCACGCTCGAGGCGATGGTTGATCGAAATAGTGATGGCTTGAATCGCCGCGGAACAAAGACGTCCCGCTCATAAAGGGCAAGTTGAAAGAGCTCATCTCCAGGACGTCCACCAAGTGTCGTATTGTGGCGCCAGGGCAAGACGTCTGTCCTCTTGACATCGGAGATGTCAGCTGCTAACCACGAACCAACCAGGGTATGTGGAGGGGTGAGAGTCCACTGACACGAGAGTGATTTTGCCTCTTAATGCATTCCGGCTGGGGAATATGGGTACGAATAAATTCTGGCTCTCAAAGTTTGGGGCATGGGTGTAAAGGGATGTTGATGACAAGTACTAGTCTCGTGGACACGCACAGAAGAATGATTTCTTGGGGACTTTTGGTCTTGTTAGGATTTATAGGCTTTCTGGGCTTTTCTTTTTCTATTTTTTTCATTCAGTGGTGGGGGTGGATGTATTCTTTTTTTCTTCCTTCTCTTCTTTTTCCCACTCCATGGAGCTGATGGGCCTATTAACCACTATGGGGCAGAGTGCCACAATTCCCGTCCATACGAACAGGTGCAATAATGATATGGATTTTTTTTAGAAAAAATCTTTTTTTTGTTTAGTTTTTTTAAGGTTTTTTTTTTTTAAAAAAAATTATTTAATTTTTCAATTATTTTCTTCCTTTTCCATGTTTACTTTTATTGGCTCATGCGTGCGTGCACCCATCATGGGACGCATCTGTTCCAGTGACGCAAACGGGACTTGTGGGAGAGAGCAAGGTAGACACAGATCCAGCGTCGGACGTGTATTATCAGGGGCCCTTTTCCAAGAGGAACAAGCGTCGACAGGGCATGAGCGCAAAGAAAGACAGCCGTAGATCTACTTTGCGGCCCACGCAAGTGAAGAACAAGCACATCATTCCGGAACCCCTCAGCTCCGTACCTCGGTATAGAATCTGAGGCGCGGCCTGGCAAGAACACTGGGAGTATATTATAAACCGCGACTTCTACTGCTTTATGCTATGACTAATATGTGAAGGATTAAAGGGACGTATTGAGGCATGATGTATATGTATTAAAGGCTATGCAAGAACACGAAATCTAGCGCTTCTTTCGCAAGACCATGCATCGTCATGTACTTTGTGTGTTTATATACAACCCAGCAGGCACCGCTCAGTGAGAGTACACATGCTGTATTGCTAACGAAGCTAGCATGTAGAGGGGGCTCAGAAGTCAGAGTTGTTGAGAAAAACACCGGATTGGGTGCCCTTTCAGCGAGACTACACGTGGTATCAAGAGAAGAAGGCTTCTGTAGAAAGAAATGGAATCAAGAATGATTACAAGGAGACTTTATTTACATCCGATCTGTCGGTGACGTCCTCGTGTTGGCTTGCGTTGCAGGTTGCGTGGTGGGTGGCACGGGACATCAAATCAATTCCACGTCTCTGCACATCGTTGTGCAGGAACAAGATGGCAAAAACCACTGGTATTCTGTCGTGAGGGGGTTTCTTGGGGCTGAAGCTTGCGTTGAGGCTGCTGTAGGGCATCTAATTCCATGCCGAAGCACATCATTTTGCAGCAGGAATGCGGCAAAGCCATTCGATATCCCCTGGAATGATTTCCTCATTGTTTGTTGGCTTGCGTTGATGCTTGCATGGAGGCTCATGTTGATGCACTTTTATCATGCGAGATGGGCAGATTTTGCTGTAAAAATGATATGAAAAAAAAAAAAAAAAAAAAAACAGTTGGCACGGTAGTTGGATGTCATGGAGTAATGTTGGTTGTCCCTGATTTTTGTGGTCTACTTCGTGGACCAACACGTAGGTCTGCGGGTAGTAGAACATCTGGCAATTCTAGGAGTTATCGCGTCACTCCGTGATTCAGCCCCTCGACGAGCAGCTCGCACAGCCGGTCCACGCTGTCCCGGGTGGTCACCTGGCTGGTCATGACGTACAGCACATTGCCCAGCACGCGACTATGCACGTTCCAGGGACCGCCCGCGCCGCCTGCCCTCCCCGCGGCCAAGACGTCCCGCAGACCGAGGGCCGCGGTGCTGCTGTAGCCGCCTCCGCCGGTCGAGTCCTTGAGGTGGATGGCCAGGACGGTGCCGAGGGCCCATGCCCCGGCGACGGTGTCTGTCTGGCGAGAGACATGTTCCACGAAGCTGCGCGGCCATGTGGACCACACTTGGGGTGCTTCCTCGTACTGCTGCTCCGGCTGCTTTTCCTCGTCGCCGGCCCGCTCCCCATGTGACTTCTCCTGTCGCCCTGTCCAGCCTTGTGCTTTGGCCCAGTCCCAGGACCCGTCCCTCTCCATGCCCTCCATCTGGTGGAGGGATTCCAGCGCGACCTGACACCCAATCGGGTGGGCGGTGTAGCTATGCCCATGGAGCAGCGCATCCGTCTTGTCCGGGCTGAGGAAGGCCTCGAAGATGCCCTCCGAGGCAAGTGTTGCGCAGAGCGGGAGCAGACCCCCAGTGAGGAGCTTGGCGTGGACGGAAATGTCGGGGTGGACGCCGAGGAAGGAGGAGGGGGTGGCGCGTCCGAGGCGGTAGAGCCCCGTGAAGACTTCGTCGAATATGACGGGGAGGCCGGACCAGTCGGTGCTGTCGTCCGGGGAGGATGTGGCGCGGGTGGATGTGCCGAAGAGATGGGGGGACTGGCGGACGGTGTTGACGAGGGTGCGTTGGAAGAGGGGATCGCTGTGTTGATGATGATGAAGTAGCGGACGAGGTGTCAGTAATAATTTTCAAAAGACCAAAAGGAAAAAAAGAAAGAACAAAAATATGGGGTGAAGGGGGAGAGGTGTTTCTCAAATCGTGAGCTTGGCTGTGAGTGGCAACGTACACGAATTGCATGCCTCCTGCACCAAGAATAATGGGTTCCACCATCAAGGCACCGAATTTACGACCCTGGGCCTGCAGACGCTCCAATGTACACGTAATGTACTTTTCGTACATGACGTGATCCCCCGCGGCCTCCCGGGCTTGCAGGTCAAAAACATCACGCAGGGTCGCGTAGGCCCGTGGGGGAGAAGAACACCCGAGGCTCTCGGCGACGGTGATTCCGGTTTGCTCATCCGCCGCGGCGGCCGCGACGGTCCATTGTCCGTCCCTGCACAGCACGGTCGGATAGTCCAACCAGTGCCCCTTGCCCTCGTACCACTCAATCTTCTCGTTGTAGATGCCGGGATCGGCGCAGTCCATGGCGCCCATGGTGTCGCCGTGGTAGGCGCCCTTGAGGCCCAGGATGTGCAGCTTTTGGCGGGCATCCCAGCCGTAGCGGGTGCGAGCGGCGCGAAGGGCCATCTTGACGGCGACTTCGGTGCCCGTGCTGCCGTTGTCGGAGTAGAAGACGCGGCGGAGGCGGGGGTTCTGCATGCTCCGGAGGAGGGCCTCGGCGAGGCGTAGGCCGGGGGAGTGGATGGCCGAGGCGAACATGACGTGGCCGTATCGGCCGGCGGCGTGGGCGGCGGCGAGGGTGAGTTTGGGGTTGGAGTGGCCGAGTCCTTGGGTCCACCATGAGGCGGAGGCATCAAAGGAGGCTCGCAGCACGGGAGAGAATTCTCGAGTGGTGTCATTGTTGGCGTTGTCGACGTGGACGGGCGCGATATCCCGGGCCGGGGCCGGCCGCGGCGCAAGCGTTTGGAAGTAGTCCCCATGTGCAGAGTCAATCGTCATGATATCCCCGGGACCAACAAGGCTCTGCTGGGTAAAAGGATACCAGATGCACCGGCTGGCCCTCGAGGCCATCGAGTCCAACTCGGACAGCCGTCTCTGGTGATGGCCGTGCAACGACTCCAGCACCCGGCGCGCAACATCGTCACACTCGGTCTGCTCATAGTACCGGCGCATGGCCTCGTCGTCCTTGTCCGGATGACTCTCGTCACGGATCGGCGGTTCCGCCACACTGCTCACGGGGACGCGGTGGTTCTTCATGAAATACTCGGCCAGAAAGCGCTCGTTCTCGTGCCGTGCATCCCGGAGGAGAAGCACCGCCTCGACGTCGTAGCCACGGATCCGGAGGGATTCGAATGCCGCGATGGTCTGAGATATGCCCCCCAGACGGCCGTCACCCACGAGCAATGTCGGCGCCCGCAGGGGAATGTACAAGTCCGCTTGGGTCTTGCGGCCCGACGGACCAGGCGAGTGGACGCCGCCGGCCGTTTCCATGAACAGCCAGCCATTGTTATTGCTGCTGCTGCCGGTGGCGGCGCATTGAGAGGCATAGGCGCGGCATTCGGCCAGGAGGACATCATCAGATGGGATGGGCTGTCAGGGGGGGAAGAAGTTGAAGGGGCGAGGGAAGTCTACAGGTTAGTCCAGCCTGCCAAAGGTAGCCAATGCTGTCGGAGGTTTGATCTTTTTTAGCTTGATTTCTGCCCCCATTTCGCCTCTTTTCCACGCGAGGAACTTGTCGGAATAACATACTCTGCCCGAAGCGCGAGCTGCAGTGTGCGGGCTGCACGGAATGTCGTATTGGTACAATGTGGTGCGAGATACGCCAGGAGCGAAGCGAGCCATGTGTCTGGTGGCAGCAGGCGTTAATTATACTCTTCTGACCACATCTGTCGAAGTGGAAAGGATGATATTTTTTCTCCTCTCTTTTTCTTTTCTTCCCTTTTTTTTTTTTTTTTTTTTGTTTTTTT
>SRPW01000649.1:0-17560 GCA_018360225.1 Claviceps pusilla | reverse complement strand
TTAGTTTTAGCTTATAAAAAGCTTATAAAATTAATAGGCTAAGGATATTAAGGATATAATACTATATAGCACCTAGCGTAGTATAGGTATAAAGGCAGCGGGAAGCTATATAGATATTATAGCTAGCATAGATTATTAGGATATATAACTTATTTTTAAAGAAAAATAAATATAATAGCTAAAATAATAGAAAATAAGTATAATACGCCTATACTAGCCCTAAGCCTACGCCCCCTTAGCTTCTAGCTCCCCCCTTTTCTCCTTTACCCCCTCCCCTTTCTCCTTCTTTACTACCTTCTTTATATAGCCCTATATAGTAACTATAGTAAGCCTATTCTATAAAATATTATTTAATTTCTTTAGTATATTAGTAATATAGTAGGTCTATAGTAATAGCTTACCTTTAATTAAGGTTAAGGCTAAGGCTACTATAGTATTACTACTAACCTATATTACTACATTAGCAGATAAGCCTGCCTACTTTATAAGTTAAACTACCTTTTTCTAAGTAGTATTATACTCTTTAGCCTAGCTATATATTAGTATTATATTAATATTGCTATAAAACTATATCTTAGCCGCTCTATACTTATATTAATAAACTCTCTAAAGGCATAGAGGTTCTATATATTTATAACTTATTTAATAGCCTTTTAGTATAATATAATATTTAAATTTAGCTATAGAACTAATAAGCTATTACTTAGCTACTAATATAGATAAAGGATATAATACTTATACCTAAATAAGTCTTTTTTACTTTTATACACTTAAAGCATATACTATTAATACCTACTTAACTTAGTAATAAAAGTAGTATAGGTTAGAAGGAGGCACTAACCTTTAGTACTATAGCACTATTTTTTAATATTTTTAGCTTATATTAAGTAAGCTTTATAGGGCTAGGCCTACAATTAGCCTAGCTATATAAAGGTTAATAGTAGTAGTACATTAGGAAGGGACTAGTACTTACCCTAAGTATAATAATTAATTTTATTATAAAAGTAAGCAGTATCTTTAATAATACTATAGTTAGTTTAGGGCAGTAATAGGGCAGCACTGCTATAAAAATAGGAATAGAGGTATACTTATAATAAAAGTAATAAATAAAAAAGAAAAAAAGAAGAGAAAAGCTTAAAAATAAGGAGAAAAAAGTAAATATAGTATTTCTTTCTCTTTTTATTATATAACTAATAAATAGCTAATAGTTAGTTTAATAATAGCTAGCTACTAGCTAGTGTAGCTAATACTATAAAGATATAGAAACTAAAGGAAGGTTTTAGGTAAGAAGGTAGTAACCTAGGGAAATTAGCTAGGGACTAGTATAAAAGATAGGCTAAGCACTTAAGGCAACTTACTATAACTTATAAACTACCTTTATAGGCAATCTGCATTATTACTGCGCCTCTACTAACCTAGTCTAATTCCTATTTTATACTATACACTCTCTTATAATACTAGTTAAGTTTAGCTAGTAGTATACTACTTCTTACAATTAGAACTAGCGTAGAGCTACTATAGCTCCGCTATAGAATATAGAAAAAGGTTATATATAGGTTTTCCTCCCTATGCTAGGGTTTTTCCTATATAGTTTAAGTAGCAGAGGTACTAGTATTGGGCTCACAAGCCTGACTAGTGTAATAATAATAATAATAATAATAATATATTAACTATACCTTAGCTCTATGCTAGTAGTTTATATAAATTATAGTTTAGCTACTCTAAGTAGTAAGTTAAAAGTAGCTAAAGCTAGGGTTAGGTAATCTACTATCTATAGTTTCTAGTTCCTATATTGCTATTATATTAGCTTTAGGTTAGGTTTTTAGCGCTAGATATATAAGGTAGGTTTTCTTTTATATATTTTAGTATATAACCTTTATTATATACTGTATATAGTGTATTAGGTTAGGCTTAGCTTATTTAGTACTATAGTAGCTATAGGTTATTAACTTAGGAAAGCCTCTATAGTAGCTTATAAGCACTGTATTAATTTTAGTTTAGTATTAGGGAGGTAGGTGTATAGCCTACTAACTTACTTCTATAGCAAAGCCTTCTATAATAGTAGGTTACTTATGTCTCTTCTCTAGCTATAGCTAGATACCTTTATTTAACTATTTTTCTTTAGTATAAAGGGTTTAGTAAAGGCTAGGGGCTATACTAGGTATATAGCATATATATAGTTCTATTGTTTATTTATAATATTATATATATAAGACTATATAGGGTAAGGTCCTAAGCAGTTAACGCAGCGTTTCTATACAGCTCCTAATAGCGCTAGGCATAATTATTCACCCTCCTTATGCCGACCGGATGCGCAGCGGCCACACCTCAGGGGCGACGCGTAGTGTGTGGCTATATGGCCGAATTTAAAGCACCCAAAGCATTGTCGGGGAGGTAGAATATATACCTTTTCTATAAGTAATAGAAACTTAGGGGTAATAATATAAGCTTAATATATATAATAAATTTTAGTAATTTCTTACTAATATATATAACTAGTAAAAGGCTATTCTTAATAAGATTTACTATAGTAGTGTAAAGGAAATTAGTAAAGCAATAACTTATTTAATTACTGCTTTAAATACCTTTAAACTAGCTAAATTTTACTAGTAAATTATAAAACCAGCCTAGTACCCTTTATTTACCTTAAGGTAAGCTCTAACCTTAAATATATAGTATCTTATAGTATTCTTTAAAATAATAGATATATAAGTATAACTAACTTATATAATAATCCTTAATACTTACTATACTAAAACCTCTTAGCTTAGGGGATACCTAGTAAATAGGGAATTTTATAAAGCTTTATATAACCCCCTACTTTATAATAAGCTACACCCTAGAGATACTATATATACTTAAGAACTATTATTTATATCTATTAAATAGTAACCTAAGGATAAAGACTTTTATAAAAATCCTACTATTTAAGCCCCTTTAACTATAAACTATTTAATAAAACCCTTATAAAAGCTTAATAATATTAGGTATCTTAACCTTAAAATAGATCTAAATAATATTAATAGTAAAGCTATTAAGTATAAAGGTAAATCCACTATTTTTATAAATATAAACCTTTAGATTTAGGCAGTTAGGAATTACTATAATTATACTAATTCTAACTATTAGGAATAGATTAAACACTAAGTATAATACCTTTTCTATAGTACTACCTATATATAGTACTATTAGTACTTTAATAATATAGAAAGGGCTATAATTTTTTATAACCTTAAGTTAATATTTACTATAGTTAAGAAGGAATTTAATATTAAGATTTAAAACGCTATAGTATAGCTTAATTAAGCTAAATTTACTAGGGATAATATATTATTTAAGATATTACTATATAAGTTTATAGCTAAGATTTTCTTTTATACTAAAGCTAATAGGGAATTTACTAATTTTTAGCTCTTTATAGACCTTTACTATAAACTTTATATAAAACTTTACTAAATTTATCCCTAACTAGTAAAATTAAACTATTATAATATATATATTAATTTAATAAAAGGTAAAAGATAGGACTTTAAAAATTTTATTTTAAGTAATAAAACCTACTATAAAGCTAAGAAGAATAAGATTTAGTTTTTTACTTACCTCCTTATAGAGAACTTAAACTCTATAGCTAAGAATTCCCCTTACTATAGTATTAATGCTTATTAAAATAAACCCCCTTAGTGTAATAGCTACTATAAAGGCAGCTATAGTCTACTTTAACACTAGTAAGGTAGTTACTATTAATACTTATAAAGCTATAAAAGATATTATAGATTTAGTAATAAATATAAATATAGAAACTACTAACTATAAAGTAAATTATACCTTTTTTAACCTAACTATAGTTATTTCTATAAAGATTATAAAAGGGCTTTATAATAGTCCCCTAAGGATTCTAATAAAGGTATACTAATAGCTACCTTCTATATTAAGGAGTTAGATGCCTTTAAGTAATATAAGGAAGCTAAAACCTATTATTATAACTTCTTTAAGTGCCCTTAATATAACTATAAACGCTATAAACCCTAATTTTATAAAAAGTAGGTATTTAAGGATAGTAATTATTATTATTATTACACTAGTTAGGCTTGTGAGCCTAATACTAGTACCTCCGCTACTTAAACTATATAGGAAAAACCCTAGCATAGGGAGGAAAACCTATATATAACCTTTTTCTATGTTTTATAGCGGAGCTATAGTAGCTCTACGCTAGTTTTAATTATAAAAAGTAGTACACCGCTAGCTAAACTTAACTAGTATTATAAAAGAGTGTATAGTGTAAAACAGGAATTAGACTAGGTTAGTAGAGGCATAGTAATAATATAGATTGCCCTTAGAGGTAATTTATAAGTTATAGTAAGTTGCCTTAAGTGCTTAGCTTATCTTTTATACTAATCTTTAGCTAATTCCTTTAAATTACTACCTCCTTACCTAAAACCTTTCTTTAACTTCTATATTTTTATAGTATTAGCTATACTAGCTAGTAGCTAGCTATTATTAAACTAACTATTAGCTATTTATTAGTTATATAATAAAAAAAGAAAGAAATACTATATTTACTCCTTTTTTTTTATTTTTAAGCTTTTCCCTTCTTTCTCCCTTCTTTATTTATTACTTTTATTATAAGTATACCTCTATTTCTATTTTTATAGTAATGCTGCCTTATTACTGCTCTAAACTAACTATAGTATCTTTAAAGATACTGCCCACTCTTATAATAAAATTAATTATTATACTTAGGGTAAGTACTAGTCCCTTTCTAATGCACTATTATTATTAACCCTTATATAGCTAAGCTAATTATAAGCCTAGCCTTATAAAGCTTACTTAATATAAGCTAAAAACATTAAAAAGTAATACTATAGCACTAAAGGTTAGTGCCCCCTTTTAACCTATACTACTTCTATTACTAAGTTAAGTAAATATTAGTAATATATACTTTAAGTATATAAAAGTAAAAAAGACTTATTTAGGCATAAGTATTATATCCTTTATCTATATTAATAGCTAGGTAATAGCTAATTAGTTCTATAGCTAAATCTAAATATTATATTATACTAAAAGGCTATTAAATAAGTTATAAATATATAGAATCTTTATACCTTTAAGGAGTTTATTAATATAAATATAAGGTAGCTAAGATATAGTTTTATAGTAATGCTAATATAATACTAATGCATAGCTAGGCTATAAAGTATAACGCTATTTAAAAAGAGGTAGTTTAATTTATAAAGTAGGTAGGCTTATTTACTAATATAGTAATATAGGTTAGTAGCAGTGTTACAGTAGCCTTAGCCTTAACCTTAGTTAAGGGTAAGTTATTACTATAGACCTACTATATTACTAATATACTAAAGGAATTAAATAATATTCTATAAAATAGGCTTACTATAGTTATTATATAAGGCTATATTAGGAAGGTAGTAAAGAAGGAGAAGGGGATAGAGAAGGAGGGGGGGGGGGTAGAGAAGAAAGAGGGGGAGCTAGGGGCTAAAGGGGTATAGGCTTAGGGCTAATGTAGGCATACTATATTTATTTTCTATTTTCTTAGCTACTATATTTATTTTTCTTTAAAAATAAGTTATATATTCTAATAATCTATACTAGCTATAATATCTATATAGCTTCCTACTGCCTTTATACCTATGCTACGCTAGGTGCTATATAGTATTATATCCTTAATATCCTTAGCCTATTAATTTTATAAGCTTTTTATAAGCTAAAACTAAGGGATATGCCCTATTAATATAAGCTACTTAGTAAGAGTAGTTACTAGCTTATTATTTTCTAAAGCCTCCCTAACTTTACATTAGTTTTATATTAAGTATATATTTATATTAATAGAGTAGAGATAGTTAAAATTTTTATAAAATAGTAAAATATAGTAATAATCTTTATTATTAGCCTAATAGCTATATATTAGTAATTCTACCTTAGGAATGCATTAGCTAAAGAGGAAAGCGTTAAGTCTAATTTATTCTATATATATTTATATAAGTGCTATAAATTTATACTTAGTTAAGCTTAACTAAAAGTAAATAACTTTAGTAGTAAAAGTAAAGCTAGGGTTAAGCTCTACTGCTATATAGTTAATATTAGTCTAGTGTGCTTATATAGTAGCTTACTTTTAGTACTAGTAGTTCTTTTATTCTAAGGTAAGCGCTTTAATTAAAGAGAGCTTTAATAAGTAATTATAGAGTTAGTTTAGAAATAGTATATAGTCTAGGTAGTTATTTAGATATAGTAGGTAGCTATGCCTTTAGTGTATTAGTTTATGTCTAAGTTAAGCTACTATTATAGTATAGGCACTATAAATATACTTAGCTATTCTATTAGCTTTTATTTATTAGTAAAAATAAAGTAAATAGTAGTTAAGGTAGAGGTTAATTAAAGCTATAGCTACTTTAGTTTTAACTAGGGTATATAGTATTGCTTTAAATATATTAGTTATTATTCTTAAGCACTTAATTTATTTAGAAATAAATACCTTAGCTATACCCCTAGCTTTACTGCTAACTTTAGTAGGGGTATAATATAATCCTATACTATATATAATTATACTCTAAATAACCTATATATATAAGAGTTATATATTATATAATAAGTATCCCTAGGTTAAAGCCACTAGTAATGTAAGTATAAGCTACTATTACACTAGTTTTAACTTAACTTAACTCTAATATACTTTTTAGTAAAGCTTATAATAAACCTATACCTTAAGAAAGTAGGTAGACTAGACTAGTTATATTATATTAGTGCTAAGTTAGACTAGTAATATAATTATAGCGCGCTACTTAGTAAAGTATATAAGTTTACTTTTCCTTAAATTAAACTTAAAACCTAATTTTTAAAACTAGTTTTAGTAAATTACCTAAGTAGCCTTAAGGTAATCCTATATCTCCTTTACTATATACCTATATATAAGTATATTTATATTATTAAAGAAGCTTATAATAAGTATAGAATATACTACCTAAAGCTTAATATATAAAGGGGTAATATAAAGTAGAAAGAGAATAGAAAAGATTAAAAACCCCTATAGTATACCTATAGTTATAGGTAAAGAGCTTATAAATTTACTATTAAAATAAAGGTTAGTAGTATATTTAGTAATAAAGAAGTAAATCTATACTACTATCTATATAGGGATCCTAGTAGCTATAAAGGTATAAGTTAGTTTCTTATAGTAAATAGTATTAAAGGCTACTAATATATTTAGTTAAAGTAGTAATATAATATTACTATAGTGCTATACTATATACACTAATTCCACTAAAATACTTAGTATAACCTTTATTAACCTATTTACTTTATTGCTTATTTATAGGTTAAGTAATATACTACTTAATTTAGCTATAAGGGTAAGCTAACTTACTACTACTGCCTTTATTACTTTACTAATAATACTAAGAAGTAAGATAAAGTATTAAGCCTTTACTCTTTACTGCTTTATTAGGATTTTACTTAGCTTATAAAGAATAATAACTTTTACTTACTAAAATAAAGCTAGGTAGTAGCTAATATAGTAATATATATTAAATAGGTAGGCAAGGGTCCTAGCTAGTAGCTTACTATATACTTTAAAGTATTTAGCTAGAAGTTTATTTAATCCTAATGCTTTTTAGCTAGCTAGGCTTTTAATAATACTATAGATTTTATTAGTATTAAAGTAGTTTTTTATTAGAAATATTATAGTATTAAGGCAGTTATTAAAATTCTTTAGTATATTATTAAGTTAAGCTTAAAAGGAAAGGAAGAAATAATTAGCTAATATAGCTACTTTCTCTTAGTATAACTTAGTAGTTATAATATCTATACCTTTACCTTAAATAAGTATAGGGATTTACTACTATTTTAATAGTAGTTTATTATAAAGCTATACCTAGTATTTAAGTTTCTATAAGTCTTCTCTATAAGTAGTAGCTACTTTAATAATAAAGTGCTAGGCACTATACCTTTTATTGCTAATAGTTTAGTACTATATCTAAGCTATATTAGTAGTAAGTTACTAGTTCTCCTTAATATAAAATATCTACTACTATTATAATACTCTTTTAGCATTTTAAGTAACTTCTTTAGTATAGTAGTTCTACTATAGGTTTAGCTTAGAATTACCTTAGGGTTTCCTTAAAACTACTAGGTTTATAATAAATTAAAGCTTAGCTATTATTTATTCTATATAGCTATTAATTTCTATAGGTATTTAAAGTAGGGGTTTAGTAAGGTTATAGTAAAACTATATTACTACCTTAGCTACTATAAGGTTATCTTTTATATATAACTATTTAAAATAAAGTAGGTAGTTACTATATAGCCTTAGGCTAGTGCTAATATAGATAAGCTATAGGATATAGTTAGATTTAGTAAAGTTTAGTCTCTTTATAAATTTAGCTTTTATATTATAGGTAACCTAAGTATAGTTAATAGTACTGTCCCTTTTACTCTATATTCTCTAAGTTACCTTACTCTATAGTATTATAAGTTTAAGCTACTACTATATTACTAGTATAAGAAGTATATTACTTTTTATTAAGGTTTAGCTATAATAGTCTTAAAGTAAGTAGTATTAGTTAAAGTTTTTTATAAAAATACTATAGTTTAAAGGTAAGGCTATTATAAAGTTAAGAAGGGGTAATATTTAATTAAATTTATAGGTTAGGGAATATATTAAGTAAATATAGTATTCTACTAATATTATTAAGCATTAGTCCTTACCTATATATATTAACTATACCTTAAGCCTATACTAGTAGTTTATATAAATTATAATATAGCTACTTTAAGTAATAAGTTAGAAGTAGCTAAGGCTAGGGTTAAATAGTTTACTATTTATAGTTCCTAGCTTCTATATTACTATTATATTAGCTTTAGGTTAGGACTCTAGCGCTAAATATATAAAGTAGGTTTTCTTTTATATATTTTAGTATATAACCTTTATTATATATTTTATATAGTATATTAAGTTAGGCTTAGCTTATTTAGTACTATAGTAGCTATAGGTTATTAACTTAAAAAGGCTTTTATAGTAGCTTATAAGTACTATATTAATTTTAGTTTAGTATTAAGAAGGTAAGTATATAGTTTACTAACTTACTTTTATAGTAAAGCCTTTTATAATAGTAAGTTACTTATATCTTTTCTTTAGCTATAGCTAAATACCTTTATTTAACTATTTTTCTTTAGTAAAGAAGGTTTAGTAAAGGCTAAGGGCTATGCTAGGTATATAGTATATATATAGTTTTATTATTTATTTATAATATTATATATATAAAACTAGGTAAGGTAAGGTCCTAAGTAGTTAATATAGTATTCCTATATAGCTTTTAATAGCACTAGGTATAATTATTTACCTTTCTTATACTAACTAAATATATAGTAGCTATACCTTAGGGGTAATATATAGTATATAGCTATATAGCTAAATTTAAAGCACCTAAAGTATTATTAAGGATAAATAATATTATTATAAAGCTTAGCTTTAAATATCTTAGCTTTATAAATAATTCTAGTATAGTATAGCCTATTTATTATATTAACTTTATTAATAATAATAATTAAGAAAAATTAAATTATAATACTATATAGCTTTTATACTATAACCCTTACTAAACCCTACCTATTAGCTATAATTATATTTTAAAGAATATTATCCTTCTTTTAGTTCTATATATAGTATATAGAAAAGCCCTTAATAATAATACTAAATATATATTAGTTTAGTATTATTTCTAAACTAAAAGCAGTGCTAACCTAAGCTATATTATTAGTATAAGGCTTTACTATATTTTAAAATATAATTATAGTATTACTACTATAAAGGTAATATACTATTATAATAGTATTAGTATTAATAGCTTAATTAATAGTAGTAATAGTTTCTTTAAGTAAGTAGTTTTATATAGCTTTAGCTATTATATTACCTTTAATAATAGTTTTATAGTAAATATAAAGTAATATTATTATTATTATAGCTTAAATTTATTAAATAAATAGTTAAGTAATACCTTTAATAGTAATACTAGCTTAGCTTAAAGCTATTATATTTTTAGTATTAATAGCTTTTTTTATTACTTATTTAATAACTTCTTTTAGGTTTTTAACTATAATAAGCTTATTAAGTAATAGTAAGGTTGTTAGAATCGCTGCATATTCTGGGCCACGGATAATGCGCCCGGGACCACGGACCAGGCCGGGGACCCTGACAGGACCCCTGACAGGTCGGCCACGCGATGAGCAGAGTTTTCACCAGCGCTTCTGACGGCATTTTCGTGGGCTATGGAAATGCCTATAAATTGCCCCTTTAGATAGCACCTTCTTCTTAGTAGGAATAAAACCTTTTTATAAACCCTTTCGCAGACCCTACATTAAGTCACTAAGTCTCTGTTCCACTCTAGTATTCCTTAGAGAATCACTAGTATCCTAAGGAATACTAATATTAATTAGTAGGCTGCACTATCCTTAGGATATTCACCCATAGATTCGCAAGGATTCACCTTAGAAGAGGTAAATCTCTCTGCTTAGGAGAGAGATTTATACTAAAGGAAGATAGAGTGTGCAGTCTTAGACAGCACTTAGACTTTCTAAATATAGGGTCTTTTACATAAAAATTAGGTTATTTTCGCTAGACTAGCTGTAACCTATCTTTAAGTGTAGAATTCACTATTATTTATACTATTATCTATAGGAAAACCCTTATTTATCTTATTAACTAACCCTTTACTATACTAAAGCTTATATAGGGATTATAAGACTAAAACGCTAAATCTTAACTATAGCCTATTAAAAACACCCCTAAATATCTAATTATAAGGATATCTTTCTATAGAAGTAATAAGGAATTCTAGGATTTATCTAGAAACCTTATATAAAGTAGCCCTAATACCGCTTTACTATAAGTATTACTAGATTCCCTCCCTAAAATTATCTATAAATATATAAATATTCTTACCCTAAAATAGGAAGTATATTAGGATAACCTACTAGAAAAACGTAAAGACTAGTAGTATATTAATAATTAAGCTACCTTTATCCTTTACTAGTATAATATTTTAAAATAGAAAGACCTTAAGCTCTTTAATGCCCTTTATAAAGACTTTAAAGGTTAAACTACTAAAGACTTTAAGCAGATTCTAATAATAATGCAGAAGGATCTATGAGATTTCCTTGCTATAAATAGCATGCTAATTCTACTTACCTAAGGGGTATAATACATAAATATACTTACTGCTCTTATAAATATATTAAAAGAATAGATTAAACGCTAGTTCTCTAGTTAATCTATGCAATACTAATAGCAAATCCCTATTCCCCTATAGCCTAACAGCCCTTTTAACGATAATAAAGCAATTAATTAATAAATATATAAGGAATTTAAGTTAATAAATAAGCTATTATACTAATAACTAGAAAGACAATAACTAAAACCGCTACCACTAAAAACAATGCTTAATAATAACTAGCTCCGCTATATTCTTAGGGAAATCAGTAAAAGCTATTCTAATAGCAAGAAATATAGCAGAAAGATATATAACTTTATTATTCTAAAGATAGGTATCTTTAAAGATTATTTATTATAAAATAATATACCTAAAGACTTATAGGTAAAGGCTTTCCTAATTATACTTAAAAACAAAGCCCTTACCTACTATATTAAAGAACTTACTAAAAAAGGCATAATAATATAAAGCCTTACTAATAACGTTAGATTTTACTTTAAAACTAAAAGTAATTAGCACTTCTATTATATTAAGTAGAATACTATCTCTCTTTAGAAGGTTATTGCTACTAACCTTAAAAAAACTAAGCTTAAATGCCTTAACCTAATACTTACATAACTTTACTAAGTTTATTATAGAATCTTCCTAGCTTCTATAGTAAATATAGAGCTTTAGTAACAATTAATTACCGCTATTACTAATGTTCCTAAATGTAGTTTAGCTATATTCCTCCACACTCTAACCTATAAAGGAGTTATAGAAGACCTCTAGAAATGCCTTTAAACTAACACAGTAATTACAGTAATATAATAGTTAACTATAACTACCCCTAACCCTATAGAAGACAATAATAAAGCAATGTTTATAAATTAACGCTATAAGCAATTATCTAATTAACGCCTTAGTAGCTAACTATAATTAAAATTACACTTTCTACAGAAGTGCTTTATATACTAGAAAAAAGAATGTTAGTTAATATCTTATATAAGGTAAGAATAGTAGAAAGCTAAGGATATTTAGCTAAAAAGTAAGCGCATTAAGAGGACTCCTATTAAATGCAGCTTTAATGCATTCCTCCTTGCATTTAAAGGAGAGCCTATAGACAAGACCTCTTACCCTAATAACCACCTAGCTTAGGCTAACTATAATGCATTTATCACGACTTTATTAAGTAATACTGCAATGCCTAAGCTAATATTTATGCAATTTTTCACTTAATTGCCCCTAGGCCTATCTAGACTATCTAATTAAATAGACCTCTATAAGAAATTATTACCTTTATAGGCAAGATCCCTCTTACATATGCTAGAATACACTATAGCTAACTATAAAATATCTAGCACAAACACTACACTATAGGCAGAACCCCTTAAAATAAATTACTTTATCTTAAATAACTGCTATTCTAGCAAGGTTTTCTATAGCATTATACTAAATACTAAAGCTATAGGGATTTTAACAGTAGGAGCATAGTAAGCTATAACACTATAGAAGCTAATGCTAACCCTAAAGATTAAGTCCACTAGCTAGCATAAAGTTAACTTTAGTGCTAGTTCCACAACCTCTTTAGAAGTGCTATAAGTGCTAACAATCTTTAGCATTATTAAATTCCATATTCTTAACATAGCTACACCCTTTTTGTTCTATATATCTAATATAAACTAGATAAATATAAAGCTTAATAACCTTAAGAATATGCTAATCTAAGGTTATAAGACAGTCCCTATTATATAAAAATAGGGATATCCTTAGTAGCTACTTAAGGAAAATAAAGCTATTACCTTCTACCTTTTAAAGGTAGAAATCCACTAGCTTTATTAATATTTTAGGCACCCCTCTATTATAAAACTAACTAAGCTACTCTAAAGAGCTAGTAAATTAATAAATAATAGAATAATTATAAGTATTACCTATAAATACTATTAATATTAACTCTATAGTAAAGCTTTAGCTAGGTTTAAGTTTACTCTTAAAAACAATATAGACTTTAACTATAAGATTTACATTAATATTCTCTAAATTAATAGAAAACCTATACTATATATTATTAACATAGCCACTGCTTTCTAAGCTATATGCTTTCTTAAGCCTTAGAAGCAGAAAGCCTATAATATATAGAATATACTAAAGGAGTGCTAAATTAATATATATTTAGGACCTCTAAATAATATTATCTATAACACTAAAAAGAACTTCGCTTCTATAGAATTCTGGCATAATACGCATTAATTAGCTATTAATACAGAAGAGGTTCCTATTAAAGCCTACTATAGCATTAGAAAGGTTAAATAATATTATAGCCCCCTCTATTAGGCTTATAAAATCATTAAAGCTAAGGTTAGAAACCTTATAACCCCCCCTTAATACCTATAAATATCTATTAAAGCCATTAACAATTCTATAGGACCTAACGGCCTTATACTAACACTGCTTATTTTTAGAGCATACCTATAAATATTATATAACTCACCTCTAAGCTTATTAATAGTATAAAGAGAGGCTTTATTAAGGAAAGCTACTAATAAAGCTTAGCATTATCTTACTAGGAGGCAAGTAACTAATGTATTAAACATATAAAATAGCCTAAATACCCTACTATTATACACACTTCCCTTAAACTTAAAAGTCTATATTTAGTATAAAAAAGGGGGCTAAAGCAGTCTATTTAGGTTACTATTATTTAATTGCAAGACCTACACTATAGAAATGCCCTAAGGACCTATAAAATTCCGCTTAATAGTAGTGAAGCTATACTATTAAAGCGCAGAAGAAGAGGTTGTAAATATAGAGAAAAACAATAAGAAAGAGAAGAAAATTAAGGACGCTAATACTAATAGAGGTTAATTACCTACACCCCTATAGTAATAAGGACCTAGGCAACCTTAAAAGTATCCTTTAATTATAGCCTATAAGGAAGATAATAGGATTAAGGAGAATGCTAATAAGAATTATAAGGAACTTAGCACTATAAGTTTCCTTATAGCTAAAGAGAAGAGCAACTAGAACCTAATAGTTAAACTAAAAAAAGAAGGGAAGATTACTACTATTAGAAAACCTTTTAAAGCATTTAATTAGAAAGAAATTAAGGCTTTGCTAGCTAAAGATATCTTTAAATTTATAACCTTTAATAAGAAAGAATATAGAAACTAATAGTTCTTCCACTCTTATATAGTAAGAGAAGTTAAGGGGAAAGGCACTAACAAGCTATATAAGAAATTAAGGCTTATAATCTAAGGGCATAGTAATAAGGAAAAAGCATAGATTCTAACACAATCCCTAATAATTTAATGCATAAGCTAAAGACTTATTGTTACTTTAGCGCTATTACTAGCTAAGGACTGTATCTTTTTATAGCTATAGAACATTACATAAGCATATATATAGTTAGAAACCTTGCTTAACTAGTTAATCATTGCTAAACTACTGGTATAAATTGCATATTTGTACCTAAAGGATACTATTATAAAGGTTATAAAACCCCTCTATAGGATTGCAGAGGCTGGTATATATTAGTGGGCTATGTACTTCTGCTACTATTGTAAGAAGCTAATAATGACTACTTCTACGTATAACCTATGTTTCTTAATAGCTTCTAATATAATTAGATGCTTTAGTGTAATTAGGATGTAAATAGATAATACCCTTAGTCTAAGCGATATTAAGTTCTTTAAGACTAAGGAGATAAAACTAAAGAAAGCAGGATTTATAGCAAAACCTAAGCAAATTTTAACGCTAATAGAACCCCTTATCTTTAATAGCTATATCTTACACTAACGCAATAAAAATCATATAGAACTCTATTAGAAAGGCTAGAGTAAAAAGCTTTAACTTATTAAACCTAATAAACTAACTATAAAATAGCGATATATTAAACAATAAGCTTAAGGAGTATATGTATTACTAGTTTATTAACTAGAGGCTATATTTAACCTTTTTATTGCTATATAAGCCTAAAATCCTAACAATTTTAATGTTATAAGACTTAATAAATGGATTTAGTAGTAAATGCAGCATTATAACTATAGCTTACGGTATATTCCGCTTAACCTTTCTGCCGCTGCTCTCTACGTCTTTATTAATAGCTTCTTTACAAATAATAAAGACTTAAGCTCTTAAATTAAATATATAATTATCCTTAATATAGAGACAAAGGGGACTAGTGTAGAATTTATACTAAAAGGTAATATTATAATATATAGCTTAATAAAAAGCAAGAGAGTTATAAGGAGTGCCCTTGCATCTAAGCTATACGCAATAGTCTAAGGTGCTAATATTACCTATATAATTAGCATAACCTTGCGCACTATTATATAGAAGTTACAAATTCTACTAATACTAACGATTATTTATATAGACTCCCTTTTATTATATAAGTATATTATTAAGTTAGGCATAACAAAGGAGAAAAGGTTAATAATTAACATTATAGCGTTGTATTAGTTATATAAAAGGCAGGAAATTAAGGAGATTAGGTGGATTAATAGCAACAATAACATTGCTAATACTATAATAAAGACTTCTTTAAACTAAGCCTTTAAGACCTTTATTAATAAAAATAAAGCTATAATCTATATATAGGGATAGGTAGAATATATAGAGAAGAAGGAGGAATACTAGGGATATGGACTAGACTCTTTTTCTTGTTAATTATCTAATTAGATGGTTAACCACTGTTTTTCTGTAGATTTCTACCTGTGTTAGGTACAATTCCTCTTTTTCCATAAAAAGAGAGAATTCTGAGTGTTGGAATCGCTGTATATTCTAGGCCACGGATAATGCGCCCGGGACCACGGACCAGGCCGGGGACCCTGATAGGACCCCTAACAGGTCGGCCACGCAATAAGTAGAGTTTTTACCAGCGCTTCCGACGGCATTTTCGTGGGCTATAGAAATGCCTATAAATTACCCCTTTAGATAGCACCTTCTTCTTAGTAGGAATAAGACCTTTTTACGAACCCTTTCGCAGACCCTACGTTGAGTCACTAAGTCTCCGTTCCACCCTAGTATTCCTTAGAGAATCACTAGTATCCTAAGGAATACCAACAAAGGTTAATTTTATTAATATTTTAGTATAGGTTTAAGGTATAAAGAGGCTATATTAGGTATATATTAAAGCTATATTATTAATATAAAGAATAATATTCTATATACTCTTTAGTACTATAGTTAGTATAAGTTTAGCTATTTTATTATATTTAATAGTTAGGTAGTTTAGTATTTACTTATATATAAGTAGTAGTATAGAAGTAACTTAAGGTATTATTAATATAAAGCTACTTTATTTTATAAGTAAGTAGTAATAACTTTATATAAGGCTATAATTCCTACTATTAATATTTATTAGTATTACCTTATTTACTATACCTATGCTTTAGCACTAATACACTATTAAAGATAGGGTAAAATAGATATAGTGATTCTTTTTCTACACTTTTTAAGAGGTTTAGAGTCAGTTCCGCGTCGCTACTGCGGTGCGGGCGAATTCGCGAAAAGTTTTTTAGTAGCTTAAGGTATAATTTACCTTTTACTTTAGGGAAGGGCTGAAAAGTAATAAAAAAAGCTATTAGCTATAAGGAGAAAAAAAAAATAAAAATAAAGATTAAGGATAGTAATAATATAAACTATATAGTTATAATAGATAACTTAAATATAGAAGCTAAAGAGTTTTACTTAATATTATTAGAATATTATATAGTTAAGGAGAGAGTTATTAAAAGTAACTTTAATAAGAATAAATTTAACTTTATAAATACTTTCTATACTAAGGAACCTATATTTTCCTTTATTATGCACTATAAAAAAATTATAGTATTTAAAGAACTAACTAATAGTTAGGTTATTAAAGCTATAGTATAGCTATATTAGTTAAAAATTATTAGAAAAAGAAAGGTAACTACTTATCTTAAGGTAAACCTTTACTTTAATAACTAAAGGTAGAACTATAAGATTTACTTTAATATAAAAACTTTATTAATATTAGTTAATAAGGAGTGGCTTTAATAGAATAGTTATAATATTTAATAGAGAACCTAAAAGCCTAAACTTATAAATAGTATAAATTCCTTTTTTTATATTATAAAAACTACTACCTTTAACTTTTATATTAAAGGTAAAGCTAGAGAAAAGTTAGTATTTAATTACTTTACTATAACTACTAATATAATAAAGAAACTTATATTAAAATTATTAATTAATATAGATTTTATATATAATTATAGCATTAAAATTAACTTTATTAACCTTAGGGTTATTATTATTATTATTATTATTACACTAGTTAGGCTTGTAAGCCTAATACTAGTACCTCCGCTACTTAAACTATATAGGAAAAACCCTAGTATAGG
>SRPW01000648.1:0-17563 GCA_018360225.1 Claviceps pusilla | reverse complement strand
AATTCTAATTCCTTTATCTCTAAAAACTTTACATTACTAAGACTAAGGGTATTATCTATTTATATACTAATTACACTAAAGCATTTAATTACATTAGATGCAATTAAGAAATATAGGTTATATATAGAAGTAATTATTATTAGCTTCTTATAGTAGTAGCGGAAATAGGTTACCTACTAATACATACTAGCTTTAGCAATACTATAAAGGGGTTTTATAACTTCTATTATAGTATCCTTTAGGTATAAATATGTAATTTATATTAGTAATTTAGCAATAATTAAGCAATTTAGCATTGTTTCTAATTAAATATACGCTTATATAATATCCTATAACTATAAAAAGATATAATTTTTTACTAAGAAAGGTGCTAATATAATAATAAGCCTTTAGCTTACTTATTAAATCGTTAGGGATTGTGTTAGAATCCACGCCTTTTCTACATTGCTATAGCCTTATATTACTAGCCTTAATTTCTTATATAGCTTGTCTATACCTTTCCCTTTAATTTCCCTTACTATTTAAGAGTAGAAAAGGCGCTAATTACTATACTCTTCCTTATTAAATATAATAAATTTAAAGATATCTCTTACTAGTAAAGCATTAATTTCCTTTTAATTAAATACTTTAAATAGTTATCCCTTAGTAGTAATCTTTCCCTATCTATATAGGTTAATTACTAGCTCCTAGTTACCTTTCTCTTTTTTAGTAAGGAAACTTATAGTGCTAAGTTCCTTATTATTTTAGTTAGAATCTTTAGTGTAATTTAGGATAAGTAAGTGCTTTCTAGGTCTTCTATATCCTTATTATAGTGGTTCTTATAGTAATTAACCCTTATTTACATTAGTATTCTCTATATTATTTTCTTTATCTTTATTATTAATTTTTTCTATATTTATAAGCTCTTTTAAGTTATAGTAGTATAGCTTTACTACTATTAAGTGGAATTTTATAGGTCTATAGAGTAATTCTATAGTATAGGTCTTGCAATTAAATAATAGCAATTTATAAGGACTATACTAACCTCCTTTCTTATACTAAACATAGACTTCTAATTATAGTGGCAGTAAGTGTAATAGAAGGGTATTTAGACTATTCTATATATTAAGGGCGTTAGAGACTTGCCTTTATATAAGACAATGCTAAGCTTTATTAGTAGCTTTCTACAGTAAAGCAGCTCTTTACACTACTAAAAGACTTAGGGGGGAATTATATAATATCTATAGATATGCCCTAAATATAAGTAAAGTTAGTATAAAGCTATTAGGTCTAGTAGAGTTATTAATAGCTTTAATAGCTATCTATAGTCTTTAGGAAGGGCTAAGGAGGTCTCCTACTTTATTCTTAATAATATTATATACTCTTTAAAGGGGGGCATAATATCTCTTAACCTTTTTAATGCTATAGTATACCTTAATAGGAACCTCTTTTGTATTAATAGCTATTTAGCGTATAATATACTAGAATTCTATAGAAGCAAAGTTCTTTCTAGCATTATAAACAATATTATCTAGGGGACCTAAATAAGTATTAATTTAGCACTCTTTTAATGCATTCTATATATCTTAGGCTTTTTACTTCTAGGGCTTAAAGAAGCGTACGGCTTAAAATATAGTTACTATATTAATAATGTATAGTATAGGTTTATTGTTAATTTAGAGGATATTAATAATAATCTTATAGTTAAAGTCTATATTATCTTTTAGCGTAAACTTAAATTATCCTAGGGCTTTATTATAAAGTTAGTATTAATAGTATTTGTAAAAGAGTCTCTTAATAATCCCACTAGTTACTAATTTACTAGCTCTTTATAGTAGCTTTATAAGTCTAGTAACTAAGGGATAGCTAAAACATTAGTATAATTAATATATTTTAGCCTCTAAGAGGTAGAAAGCAGTAGCTTTATTAGGCTATAGAATCCACTAAGGGTATCCCTATTTCTATATAATTAGGACCTTCTTTATGCCTTAAATTAGCACATTCTTAAGGTTATTAAGCTTTATATTTATCTAATCTATATTAAAAATATAGAATAAAAAGGGAGTAGCTATATTAAGAATGTAGAATTTAATAGTTTTAAAGGTAGTAGGAATATATAAGATTCCTAAAAAAATCGCTAAACCTACGCTAAAGTTAACTATGCATTAGCCAGCGGGCTTAATCTTTAGATATAGCATAATTCTTTATAAAGCTATAGCTTATAGTGCTCCTACTGTGGAAATCCCTACTGCTCCTATATTTAGTATAATTCTATAGAAAATGTCACTAAAATATTAGTTATTTAAGATAAAGTAATCTATCTTAGGGGTTTCCTTCTATGTTATAGAGGTTATGCTAAATAATTTATAAGCAGTTATATTGTTTTTAAGCGTGCGTAAAAGGAATTAGGCTTAAGAAGAGGTTAATTTCTTATAGAAATCTATCTAATTAGATAGTCTAAATAGATTTAGTAGCGAATGCATAAGAAATTATATAAATATTAGCTTAGGGGTTGTGGTATTACTTATTAGTGCAGTAATATAGGCATTTAATACCTCCTAAGCTAGGTGCTTGTCTTCCTTAGTGTTAGTTACCTTAGGTTTTCCCTTATATTTAAAGAGAAACGCATTAAAGCTACGTTTAGAGGGAATTCCTTTATAGTTCTTGCTTTTCTACTAAGAATCCTTAGCTTTCTACTGTTTCTGTTTTATATAGGATATTAACTAATATCCTACTTATTAATATATAAAACATTTGCGTAAAAAGCGTGATTTTTATAGTAATTAGCCACTAGGGCGCCAATTAGATAGTTATTTATATTGCTAATTAGTAAACATTGTTTCGTTATTGTTTTCCGTTGTATTTAGTATAGAAGATAGCTATTATAATGTTTTAATTGATTTATTAGTGCGTAAGCATTTACAGAGGTCTCTAATAACTCCTTTATAAGTTAGAGTGAGATTAAATATAGTAAGCTTATATTTAGGAACACTACTAATAGCGGCAATAAGCTGCTACTAGAGCTCTATATTCACTATAGAAGCATTAAAGATTTTATAATAAATACAGCGAAGTTGTTTTAGCATTTAGTTAAGGTATTAGAGCTTAGTTTTCTTAGAGTTATTAGCAATAACCTTTTAAAGGGAAATACTATTCTATTTAATGTAATAAAACTGCTAATTGCTTTTAGTTTTAAAGTGATTCCTAATAGTATTAGCGAGGTTGTGGATTGTTAATCCTTTTCTAGCAAGTTTATTAAGATAGTAGGTAAGAGTATTCTCTTTTAGTATAATTAGAAAGGCTCTTGCCTATAATATCTATAGAATATCGTTTTGTATACATTAATCTTTAAAGATATTTATCTTTAGAATAATAAAGTTATATAGTTTCCCGCTATATTTCTTATTAATTATGTAGCTTTTATTAATTTCTCTGAGAATATGGTAGATTTAGTTAGGGGTTAGGTCTATTAGCAGCGTTAACCTCTCTAGTGGTTTTACCTAGGCTTTTTATATTAATAAGTCTAGTAACTTAGATTCCTTACAAATCTATTAATTAATTAATTAGGAATTATTAATAATGCTTCTTGCTTATAGGGGAATAGGAATTTACAGTTAGTATTATGTAGATTAACTAGGGAACTAGCATTTAATCTGCTCTTTTAATGCGTTAATAAGAGCGGTAAGAGAAGTGGCGTATTGCGAACCTTTTATTAATAAAATTAGTATACTATTAGTAAGAAGGAAATTCTATTATAAGTCCTTTTATAATATTATTAGAATTTATTAAAAATTGTTAGCAGTCTAACCTTTAAAGTCTTTATAAAGAGCATTAAAGAGTTAGAGGTTTTTCTACTTTAAAATGTTATACTAGTAGAGGATAAAAGCAGCCTAATTATTAATATACTACTAATCCTTATGTTTTTCTAGTATATTATCCTAGTATATTTTCTATTTTAGAGTAAGAATATCTATATATTTATATATAATCTTAGGGAGAGAATTTAGTAATACTTATAATATAGTAGTGTTAGGATTACCTTAGGTAGAATTCCTTAACGAATCTTAGAATTCCTTATTACTTCTATGTAAAGATATCCTTATAATTAGATATTCTATGTAGTTTTTAACTAGCTTTAGTTAAGATTTAGCGTTCTAGTTTTATAATCCCTATATAAGCTTTAGTATAATAAAGGGTTAGTTAGTAAGATAAACAAGGGTTTTCCTATAGATAACAGTATAAATTATAAGGAATTCTATATTTTAAAAGGTTAATACTAGCTAAACTAGCAAAGGAATCTATTTCTATTATAAGAAAGCTACGTTTCTAGAAGTCTAATACTAGTTAAACTAGTAAAGGAATTTATCTTTTTTTAGTATAAATTCTCCCTATAAGCATAATAGAAGTTCTATCTCTTCTAAGTAAATCTTTATAAATCTATAAAATAATATATTCTAAGGATAGATATAACCTACTAATTAGTGTTAGTATTTCTTAGGATACTAGTAATTCTCTAAGGAATACTAGGTGGATCTAAGACTCAGTGACACAACGTAGGGTCTAGGAAGGTATTCGCAAAAAGGTCTCATTCTATCCTAATTAGTGCTATTTAAAGGGGCATTTTATAGCTAGCGTTTAAGGCCATGAAAATACCGTTAGATTCCGCAGTGAAAACTCTACACACACAGACCAATTAGAAGAGTCGGATTCCGCAGCTAATGTGGCCGCGAATCCGGCTCTTCCCGGCTGTGCCACATTGTCATAGAATGCAGCGATTCCAACAGTAATAGTAAATATAATTTTACTATACTTAGTTTTAATATAAATAAAATAGTAAAAATAAAAAAGCTTATTATTTAAATTTAATAAGTAATAATAATAAACCTTTTATTAAATATTAATAAATAAATATAAGGAAAGTATAAATATTAATAAAGAATAAATAAAAGGTAATAGGTATTTATATAAAAGACTTATTATTATTATTATTATTACTCTAGTTAGGCTTGTGAGCCTAATACTAGTACTACTGCTACTTAAACTATATAGGAAAAACCCTAGTATAGAGAGGAAAACCTATATATAACCTTTATCTATATTCTATAGCGGAGCTATAGTAGCTCTACGCTAGTTTTAATTATAAAAAGTGGTGCGCTACTAGCTAAACTTAACTAGTATTATAGAAGAGTGTATAGTGTAAAATAGGATTTAAACTAGGTTAATAAAGGCGCAGTAATAATGTAGATTACCCCTAGGGGTAATTTATAAGTTATAGTAAGTTACTTTAAGCGCTTAGCCTATTTTCTATACTAGTCCCTAGCTAATTCCTTTAGGTTACTACCTCTTTACCTAAAACCTTTCTCTAGCTTCTATACCTTTATAGTATTAGCTATATTAGCTAGTAGCTAGCTATTATTAAACTAACTGTTAGCTATCTATTAGTTATATAATAAAAAGAGAAAGAAACACTATATTTACTCTTTTTTCCTTATTTTTAGGCTTTTCTTTTCTTTCTTTCTTCTTTATTTATTACTTTTATTATAAGTATACCCTTATTTCTCTTTTTATAGTAATACTGCTTTATTACTACTTTAAACTAACTATAGTATTATTAAAGATACTACCTACTTTTATAATAAAATTAATTATTATATTTAGAGTAAGTACTAGTCCCTTTCTAACGCACTTTTACTGCTAATCTTTATATAGCTAGGCTAATTATAAGCCTAGCCCTATAAAGCTTACTTAATATAAGCTAAAAATATTAAAAAATAGTACTATAGTACTAAAGATTAATACCCCCTTCTAACCTATACTGCTTTTATTACTAATTTAAATAGGTATTAGTAGTATATACTTTAAGTATATAAAAGTAAAAAAGACTTATTTAGGCATAAGTATTATATTTATTATCTATATTAGTGGCTAGGTAGTAGCTAATTAGTTCTATAGCTAAATTTAAATATTATATTATACTAAAAGGCTATTAAATAAGTTATAAATATATAGAACCTCTATACCTTTAGGGAGTCTATTAATATAAGTATAAGGTAGCTAAGATATAGTTTTACTATAATATTAATATAATATTAATATATAGCTAGGCTATAAAGTATAATACTACTTAAAAAAAAATAGTTTAACTTATAAAGTAAATAGGCTTATTTACTAATATAGTAATATAGATTAGTAGTAGTATTATAGTAGCTTTAGCCTTAACCTTAATTAAGAGTAAGCTACTACTATAAACTTATTATATTACTAATATACTAAAGGAACTAAATAATATTCTATAGAATAGGCTTACTATAGTTACTATATAGAGCTATATAAAGAAAGTAGTAAAGAGAAAGAAGAAGGTAAAGAAAGAAAGGAAGGGGGTAGGGGAGGAGAGAGAGGAGCTAAAGGCTAAGAGAGTATAGGCCTAGGGCTAGTATAGGTATACTATACCTTTTTTCTATTTTCTTAGCTACTATATTTATTTTTCTTTAAAAATAAATTATATATTTTAATAATCTATACTAGCTATAATATCTATATAGTTTCTTACTGTCTCTATACCTATGCTATACTAGGTACTATATAGTATTAAGTCTTTAATATCCTTAGCTTATTAATTTTATAAGCTTTTTATAAACTAAAACTAAGGAATATACTTTATTAATATAAGCTACTTAGTAAGTATAGTTACTAGCTTATTATTCTCTAAAGCCTCTCTAACTTTATACTAGTTTTATACTAAGTATATACCTATATTAATAAGGTAAAGATAATTAAAATTTTTATAAAATAATAAAATATAATAATAGTCTTTATTATTAGCTTAGTAGCTATATATTAGTAATTCTACCTTAGGAATGTATTAGCTAAAGAGGAAGGCATTAAATCTAATTTATTCTATATATATTTATATAAGTGCTATAAATTTATACTTAGTTAGGCTTAAGTAAAAGTAAACTACTTTAGTAGTAAAAGTAAAGCTAGGGTTAAGCTTTACTGCTATATAATTAATATTAGTTTAGTATACCTATATAGCAGCCTACTTTTAGTGCTAATAGTCCTTTTATTTTAAAGTAAGCGCTTTAATTAAAAAGAGCTTTAGTAAGTAATTATAAGGTTAGTTTAAAAATAGTATATAGTTTAGGTAGTTATTTAAGTATAGTAAGTAGCTATACCCTTAGTACATTAGTTTATATTTAAGTTAAGCTACTATTATAATATAGGTACTATAAATATACTTAGCTATTTTATTAGCTTTTATTTATTAGTAAAAGTAAAGTAAATAGTAGTTAAGGTAAAGGTTAATTAGGGCTATAGCTACCTTAGTTTTAACTAGGGTATATAGTATAGCCTTAAATATACTAGTTACTATCTTTAGGTATTTAATTTATTTAAAAATAAATACCTTAGCTATACCCCTTACTTTATTACTAACCTTAGTAAGGGTATAGTGTAATCCTATACTATATATAATTATACTCTAAATAACCTATATATATAAGAATTATATATTATATAATAAGTATCCCTAGGTTAAAGCTACTAGTAATATAAGTATAAGCTACTACTATATTAATTTTAACTTAACCTAACTCTAGTATACTTTTTAATAAAGCTTATAATAAACCTATACTTTAAGAAAGTAGGTAAATTAAATTAATTATACTATATTAATACTAAGTTAAACTAATAATGTAATTATAGTGCACTACTTAGTAAAGTATATAAGTTCGCTTTTCTTTAAATTAAATTTAAAACTTAATTCTTAAAACTATTCTTAGTAAATTACTTAGGCAGCCTTAAGGCAAACTTATATTTTCTTTACTATATATCTATATATAAGTATATTTATATTATTAGAGAAGCTTATAATAAGTATAGAATATACTACCTAAAGCTTAATATATAAAAGGGTAATATAAAGTAGGAAAAGAATAAAAAAGATTAAAAATCTTTATAATATACTTATAGTTATAAATAAAGGGCTTATAGATTTACTATTAAAATAAAGGTTTATAGTATATTTAGTAATAAAGGAGTAGGTTTATACTACTATTTATATAAATATCCTAGTAGCTATAAAAGTATAAGTTAGTTTTTTATAATAAATAGTATTAAAAGCTATTAATATATTTAGTTAAAGTAGTAATATAATATTACTATAGTGCAATACTATATACACTAATTCTACTAAAACACTTAGTATAACTTTTATTAATTTATCTACTTTATTACCTATTTATAGGTTAGGTAGTATACTACTTAATTTAGCTATAAGGGTAAGCTAACTTACTATTACTATCTTTATTACTTTACTAATAATACTAAGAAATAAGATAAAGTACTAAGCCTTTACTCTTTACTACTCTATTAAGGTTTTACCTAGCTTATAAAGAATAATAACTTTTACTTACTAAAATAAAGCTAGGTAGTAGCTAATATAATAGTATATATTAAGTAAGTAAATAAGGGTTTTAGCTAGTAGCTTACTATATACTTTAAAGTAACTAGCTAAAAGTTTATTTAGTTTTAATGCCTTTTAGCTAGCTAGGCTTTTAATAATACTATAGATTTTATTAGTATTAAAGTAATTTTTTAATTAAAATATTATAGTATTAAGGCAGTTATTAAAATTCTTTAGTATATTATTAAGTTAAGCTTAAAAGGAAGGGAAGAAATAGTTAGCTAATATAGCTACTTTTTTTTAGTATAACTTAGTAGTTATAATATTTATACCCTTACTTTAAATAAAAATAAGGATTTATTACTATTATAATAATAGTTTGCTATAAAGCTATACCTAATATTTAAGTTTCTATAGGCTTTCTTTATAAATAGTAGCTACTTTAATAGTAAAGCACTAAGTACTATACCTTTTATTACTAATAGTTTAGTACTATATTTAAGCTATATTAGTAGTAAGTTACTAGTTCTTCTTAGTATAGAATATTTACTATTATTATAATACTCTTTTAGTATCTTAAATAGCTTTTTTAGTATAATAGTTTTACTATAGGTTTAGCTTAGGATTACCTTAGAGTTCCCTTAAAATTATTAGGTTTATAATAAATTAAAGCTTAGCTATTATTTATTTTATATAGCTATTAATTTCTATAGGTATTTAAAGTAGGGGTTTAGTAAAGTTATAGTAAAACTATATTACTACCTTAGCTACTATAAGGTTATCTTCTATATATAGCTATTTAAAATAAAGTAGGTAGTTACTATATAGCCTTAGGTTAGTGCTAATGTAAATAAGCTATAGAATATAGTTAAATTTAATAAAGTCTAGTCCCCTTATAAATTTAGCTTCTATATTATAGGTAACCTAAGTATAGTTAATAATACTATCCCTTTTAGCTTATATTCTTTAAATTACTTTACCCTATAGTATTATAAGTTTAAGCTACTACTATATTACTAATATAAGAAGTATATTGCTTTTTATTAAGGTTTAGCTATAATAATCCTAAAGTAAGTAATATTAGTTAAAGTCTTCTATAAAAATACTATAGTTTAAAGGTAAGGCTACTATAAAGTTAATAAGGGGTAATATTTAATTAGGTTTATAAGTTAAGAAATATATTAAGTAAATATAATATTCTACTAATATTATTAAGCACTAATCCTTACCTATATATATTAACTATACCTTAGGCCTATACTAGTAGTTTATATAAATTATAATATAGCTACCCTAAGTAGTAAGTTAAAAGTAGCTAAGGCTAGGGTTAAGTAGTTTACTATTTATAGTTCTTAGCTTTTATATTACTATTATATTAGCTTTAAGTTAGAACTCTAGCGCTAAATATATAAGGTAGGTTTTTTTCTATATATTCTAGTATATAACCTTTATTATATACTTTATATAATATATTAAGTTAGGCTTAGCTTATTTAGTATTATAGTAGCTATAGGTTATTAACTTAAAAAAGCCTTTATAGCTACTTATAAGTATTATATTAATTTTAGTTTAGTATTAAGGAGGTAAATATATAGTTTACTAACTTACTTTTATAGTAAAGCCTTTTATAATAATAGGTTACTTATATCTTTTCTTTAGCTATAGCTAAATACCTTTATTTAACTATCTTTCTTTAATATAAAAGGTTTAGTAAAGGCTAAGGGCTATACTAGGTATATAGTATATATATAGTTTTATTATTTATTTATAATATTATATATATAAAACTATATAAGGTAAGGTTTTAAGTAGTTAATATAGCGTTCTTATATAGCTTCTAATAATATAAAGTATAATTATTTACCCTCCTTATACTAACTAAATATATAGTAGTTATACTATAGAGGTAATATATAATATATAGCTATATAGCTAAATTTAAAGTATTTAAAGTATTATTAGGGATAGATAGTATTATTATAAAGCTTAGCTTTAAATATTTTAGCTTTATAAATAATTTTAGTATAGTATAGCTTATTTACTATATTAACTCTATTAATAGTAATAATTAAAGGAGATTAAGTTATAATATTATATAGCTTCTATACTATAACCTTTATTAAATTCTATTTATTAGCTATAATTATATTTTAAAGAATATTATTCTTCTTTTAGTTTTATATATAGTATATAGAAAAGCCCTTAATAATAATACTAAATATATATTAATTTAGTATTACTTTTAGTTTAAAAGTAATGCTAACTTAGGCTATATTATTAGTATAAAGCTTTACTATATTCTAGAATATAATTATAATATTACTACTATAAAGGTAATATACTATTATAATAGTATTAGTATTAATAGCTTAGTTAATAGCTATAATAGTTTCTTTAAGTAAGTAGTTTTATATAGCTTTAGTTATTATACTATTTTTAATAATAGTTTTATAGTAAATATAAAGTAGTATTATTATTATTATAGCCTAAATCTATTAAATAAGTAGTTAGGTAGTGCTTTTAGTAATAATACTAGCTTAGCTTAAGGCTATTATATTTCTAGCGCTAATAGCTTTCTTAACTATTTATTTAATAACTTTTTCTAAGTTTTTAACTATAATAAGCTTATTAAGTAATAGTAAGGTTAATTTTATTAATATTTTAGTATAGGTTTAAGGTATAAGGAGGCTATATTAAGTATATATTAAGGCTATATTATTAATATAAAGAATAATATTTTATATACTCTTTAGCACTATAGTTAATATAAGTTTAGCTATTTTATTATATTTAATAGTAAGGTAGTTTAGTATTTATTTATATATAGGTAGTAGTATAAAAGTAACTTAAAGTATTATTAATATAAAGCTACTCTATTTTATAAGTAAGTAGTAATAGCTTTATATAAAGCTATAATTCCTACTATTAATATCTATTAATATTACCTTACCTACTATACCTATACTCTAGCACTAATACACTATTAAAGATAGAGTAAAACGGATATAGTAATTCTTTTTCTACACTTTTTAAGAGGTTTAGAGTCAGTTCTGCGTCGCTACTGTAGTACAGGCAAATTCGCAAAAAGTGTTTTATAAAAGACTTAAAATATGTAGAATTTTAATAAAAAGAATAATAATAAAATTATATTTATAAGTATAAAAAGCTAAATAAAAGATTTATAGTTAGTATTTTAAATATAATTAGCTAGCTAATTTAGGATTTTAAATTTTTATTGTAAGTTTATTTTTATTAATATTAAATATTAAATTATAATTAGCTAAAATAAATAATTTTATTTAAAGTATTATATTACAAATACTTAAGTTATTATTATTATATTCTATATACTTACTAACTATTTAATAGCTAAAGGGTAGTAAAGTAGGTAGCTATATAATAAATTTATTTAAAGGCTTAAATTCTTAGTAGAGTAAAAGAGAAGTATATAAGGTAACTTATTATATCTATAGGGTAAACCTTATAAATATATATTATATATAAAATAGGTATATAGTAGAGGGAGATAGTAGTTTTTCCTTCCTCCTTATAAATAATAATAACTTTATTAACACTAGATTGCAGTTACTATCTAGGCTAGTCTATAACATATTTAATTAAACTATTTATTTATAATATTAAGAGTTTATTATATTATTTATATGTAAATAAATATTTTAAATAATATTAGAATAAATAATAACTATTATAGATTAGCCTAAGTAGCTATTATAATTTAATATTAATAAAGTTATTATTATTTATAAAAAGAAAGAAAAAATTATTATTCTTCTTTACTATATATTTATTTTATATATAATATGTAATTATAGAGTTTACTTTATAAATTTAGTAAGTTACTGTGATGGATTCGAGTTAGAGGCTTAGATCCTTAGCGGAGCAGGAGAGGAGCATACAAGGCGACCTACTATACCTATAGGGTAAACCCTATAAATATATATTATATATAGAATAAGTATATAGTAAAGAGAGATAGTAGTTTTTCCTTTCTTTTTATAAATAATAATAACTTTATTAATACTAAATAATAATTATTATTTTAGCTAGTTTATAATAATTATTATTTATTATAATATTACTTATAATATCTATTTTTATATATATAATATAATAGATACTTAGTATTATAAATAAATAGCTTAATTAAGTAATATATAGAACTTATACTACCTTTATAAAACTATTACTTTAATAGTAGCTTAGCTTAAAGAATTATATTACTTTATAGCCTTAGTAAATTAAATATTCTATATAAATACTTTAATATATACTAACTAAAAATAACTTAAGCATAAGCTACTCCTAATAAAGAACCTTTATAATAAAAATAAAGCTTTATTTTAGGCTTAGTAAAGCCTTATAATATATAAGCTACAGGCTAACTTAAACTTTAGTAATACTAACTATAATAAATAGTTTCTTATTTATTAAAACTTATTACTTAAGATTTAAATATAAATAGCTTTATTTTTTAGGCTTAATAGTAATTATTAATATACCTTAGGCTATTTCCTTAAGTATTTTAATATTATATTTACAAACTTTTATTAAAAGAAATATATAATTATAAAGTTAAACTAACTTAAATAATATTTAAATAAATAGTTTATAGATTTTTTTATTTACTTTAAATAAAAGTTATACCTTATAAGGGGAAGTATATAGGTAAATATAGTAAAACTTATAAGGCTTTAAGTAGGACTTAATAAGTAAATAAGGGATTATTATATAGGTTATAATATTTCTTATTTTAACTACTATACTATAGTTATATAATACTATAGTATTACTCTAAATATTAACTTATACTAAATTAAAGAATATATTAAGGCTTATTACTACCCTTACTTAAAGTATAACTAGAATAGTAATATAGCTATAATAAGTATTAATTTTATTAGCTTTTTAAGATTTAAAAAGAGTTATAAGTCCTTTAGTAAAGGTAAGCTAAGTACTAAGTTTAAAGATACTAAGGATATAATTTAAATAACCTAGGTATTATAAAATATTATTAAGTGCTATAAAGCTACTTATTAGTATCTATATTATAGTAATAAGGGTTACTTAATTTAAGGTTATATATAGCTTCCTATTTATTACTTAATAGAGGGATTAAATATTAAAGCCCTAAATACCTTTAATAAAAAGGTATTAAGTAATAATAATAACTCTAGGTTAAAAAAAGAAAGCCTTATTATATAAATCTTAGCAATAGAATATAAGTTTATAGTATTAGCTTATACTATATCTATAATAATAATAGCTTAAATATTTATAGAGAAATAGAATATTATATAAAGAAAGTACTATTTTTTCTTCTTTTTTTATATAATAGTTTTAAGTTTATTACTATTTAAGTAAATAATAGTTATAATAGCTATATTATTATAAGTAAAAGCATAGTTTAAAGGTTAGGCCTTTAGTATATTACTTTAACCTAACTATATACTTTTATAACTACTATAATAGTTATATAATATAGCTATATTAATACTTTTTAGTGCCTAAGAATTATATATTTTATTTAATTTAGCGCTAACTTAAATAAATAGTTATTCCTTATAGTAGCTTATATAATTCTAAGCTTTTTATAAAACTATATCTTAAGGGCGCTATAAATAGCTTAAAATAATATTATATTATATACTACTAAATACCTCTTTATTATTTATATATATAGTAACTTAGAGATTTATACCTTAAATACCTAAGGGGTAGACTTACTAATAACTATTATTATAGAGTTAGTATATATTAAGTTAGCCTATTATATACTTTAGTAAAATAAAGTAAGTAGTATTATATTTATTAATTTATAGAAACTTAATATTATTTTTATATTTATAGTAAACCTAATAGCCTTAAAGAAGAATAAAAACCTTTTCCTTTTACTAAATAAACTAGCTAATTTTAAAGATTTATTTTATTAGAAGAATACTAGTGCCTTACCTCCTTATTAAGAATAAGCTAACTACTATATTTACTTATAGTAAAATCCTAACAGTAGCTTACTAAGCCTACCTTAGGCACTACTATATAATATACCTTAGAATTAGCTACTAAAAATATAAAAATAAATTATAAACCTAATAAATAAAGGCTAAATTTAGGCCTTCTCTTTCTTAATAGCTATACTAATACTTTTAATTAAAAAAGTAGGTAAGGGCTAGTGTTTTTATATAAACTATAAGGTATTAAATAAGATTATAAACTAAAATTAATACTTATTACTACTTATTAAAAAGACTTTATATTCTTTAGTAAGTATATAATAATTTATAAAATTAAATATTTATACTATATTTTACTACCTATATATAGTAAAGGGGAATAAAGCCTTAATAGCCTTTATATATATTTTAGCCTTTTTAAATAGCTTATTTACTTTTTTAGCCTAGCTAAGGCACTTATAATATTTTAATATTATATTAATAAAGCCTTAAGGGATACCTTAGGGGTTTATATAATAGCCTATCTTAATAATATCCTTATTTATACTAATAGTATATATAAAGAGTATATAAAGTATATAAAAAAAATCCTCTTTTACTTATAATAGGCTAGCTTATATTTTAATATAAGTAAGTATATATTCTATATAATAAAGGTAAAATACCTAGGATTTATAGTCTAAGCTAGCTATATAGTATAGCTAAACCTAGCTAAGGTAGCTATAATTTATACATAAAAGGTACTAATATAGCTATAGAGAGTGTATAGCTTTTTAGGCTTTATAAACTTTTATTGAAAATTTATAGCTAATTTTTTAAATCTTATTAAGCCTTTACTTAACCTTACTAAAAAAAGGGTTTTATTTATTTAGTTCTTAGTATATTAAATAGCATTTTAATGCTTTAAAAATATATTCTTAGTAGCTTTAATCCTAGCTTAGTAGGACTTTATATTAAATATAGTAATTAAAACTAATATATTAAAAGAGGTACTTAGAGGTTATTTTTTATAATATAATATAGTAAGTATACTATAGCTAGTAGCCTATCACTCTATATAACTTATAGCTCCTTAGTAAAACTATATAATTTATAATAAAGAATTACTTAGTATTATTTTATATTTTAAAATATAGTTTACTAAACTTTATAGTATTTTCTAACTATTTATAATCCTTATTAATTATAAAAACTTAAAATACTTTATAAGCCTTTATAAAATATTAAAATATTAGGTATACTAAGTAAAGACCCCCTTACTCTTTAATCTTTACCTTAACTATTATTTAGGTTTTTAAGTAATATACCTTAATATACTATTTTACTATAAATAAAATAAGTTATAAGAACCTATAAAGACTTAATTATTATTTTATTTAGTATTAGCTATTGTGACGGGGGGGAAAAAGAACAGACACCACACACCTAAAAGTGAAGGGCATGCACACAACCGAAGCTATCCCCGTCGTATTCCGGATTTCTTGTGTGTATAGATTCGGCTCTAGGTTATTAAGACTGTGTAGAAGAGGGATAATTAAATAGCTCTTTATTTAATTAAATAGTTTAAGTTATTAAAGACTAAAATAATAATATTCTTAGAATAAAATATAGATAATTATACTATAGTAGTAACTAGGATTATAATAATTAATAGTATTGTAGCAATAGGTGCTTCTATACCTATGCCTTAGAAAAGAAAAACAGGAAATAAATAGGTTTTTTAACTATCTAAGGGCTTAGGACCTATTTATATTATTTAATTAAATAGTTTAACTACACTATACTAAGGTCTTACTTCTTTAGCCGTTATAATACCTTCTTTTAAATAACTATAGACTAAATCCCTTCTTCTATAATATAACACCTCCTTAGGCTTATAGTAATATAAAAACCACTATAAGCTAATAAAACTAATAGTAATAAAACTTAAATAAAATAAGAATTTTATAATTAAATAGTTTTATAATATCCCTTAGTTTAAACTTATACCTTTAGTTTTCTTTAATAATCTAGGTATTATTAAACTTTCTTATACTTTATAAGTCTTATACGCTTTCTTTAGTGTAACTAATTAACTATTAATTATATTATAATATTACTAAGCCCTTTCTATATAAGAATCTATACCTTATTTATCCCCCTTAACTATATCTTATACCCTAATTACTATTTCTTCCTAAGCTTTATAGTAAATTAGTTTTAAGGGGATAATTAATAAGTATATACTAAAAGAAGGAGAAAAAGCTAAAATATTACACTAAGTAATTTTCTTATTATATAGTTATAGTAGTAAACCTATTATAGTAGTATAAATAGTAGGTTTAAGACTAATATCTTTTGCTACTACTATAAGTATATAATAATTTAGATTCTATTCCTTAGCTTCTAACCTATTAAATTAATTAGACTATAGCTATTTACTATAATTAGCATTATATAGCTTTTAAAGCAACATAGCCTTAACTCTAGCCTTTTTTTAAACATACTAAGTAATATTATTATTTAGTTCTTATTAGGCCCTTCTTATAAATTCCTTCTAATGCTACTGCTAAAGGGCTTTATCTTATTTATAAAGCTTACTAAATAAAGGAGTGGAAATTATAAAGATTTCTATAAAAGCACTAAGAGATAATATACTATACTTATATTACTTATAGGCTTCTTAAGGGGATTAGGTAGGCTTTCCTAAAAGTATAAGCACTATTAACTTATTACCTTATTTAAAAGTAGGAGATAACTATAATAAGAGTAAATATTATAATGCTTAAGGTAGCAATAATAACTAACTAAAGGGAGAGAGTATATTTTAATTAAATAGTAGAGATAGAATAAGTAGTAAAGGAGAAGGCTAACTTATTCTTTAAAGGGTTATAACTATTTTAAGCTCCTACCTTTTATAAGTTAATTAGCTAAGAATAATTCTATTAATAATTTAGGGTTTAAAGTAAAGTAAGTAAGGTATAGATTAGTAAGAATTCTATAACCTTATATTATAGAATTATGCTTATATAGGATTATATATTATAATATATTTAATGTTACTTAACTTATAGTTTTAAGTAGAAAGTGCTAAGGATAGGGACTAGCTTTTACTAATAGTTTAGCTAAGAATTTAAAGGAGAAGGAATTTTCCCTTAGGCATTTAATAAAGATAGCTAATATTAAACTAAGTATATTAATGCCCTTTATTATAATTAAATAGCATAGT
>SRPW01000647.1:0-17581 GCA_018360225.1 Claviceps pusilla | reverse complement strand
GCACTATAAAAGAAAAGAGACTAATAATTAATATTATAGCACTATAATAATTATATAAAAGGCAGGAAATTAAGGAAATTAGGTAAATTAACAGTAATAATAACATTGCTAATGCTATAATAAAATCATCACTAAATCGAGCCCTTAAGACCTTTATTAATAGGAATAAAGCTATAATCTATATAGAGAGACAGGTAAAGTGTATAGAGAAGAAAAAGGAAGTATATAAAAGAGAGGAGGAATACTAGGGATATAAAATAGGATTCTTATTCTTATTAATTATCTAATTAGATAATTAACTATGGTTTTTAGGTAGATTTTTTATATAACTTATAAGCGATTCCTCTTTTTCTATAAAAGAGAGAATTCTAAGTGTTAGAATCGCTGCATTTTATAACAATGTAGCATAGCCAGGAAGAGCCGGATTTGCGGCCACATTAGCCGCGGAATCCGACTCTTCTAATTAGTCTGTATATGCAGAGTTTTCACTGCGGAATCCGACGGTATTTTCGTGGCCTTAACGCTAGCTATAAAATGCCCCTTTAGATAGCACTAATTAGGATAGAAATTAGACCTTTTGCAAATACCTTCCTAGACCCTATGTTGTGTCACTAAGTCTCAGATCCACCTAGTATTCCTTAGAGAATCACTAGTATCCTAAGGAATACCAACAATTATACTTATAATAAAAAAGTATTAAAATTTAAAAGAAGTTAAAAAAAGGCTATTTTTAAAGTAAGCTTAGTATTTAAGCTTTTATAAAATAATATTACTAATAATTATAAACCTTACTAGCTATTATTATATATTTTTTTTTCTTTTAAATAATTTAAGCTTATATTACTTTTATATTAAATATAGCTTATTAATTAATATTAATATAGTTAGTTTATTAGTATTTTTAAGCGTATATAATATTTTTTATAGCTTTCTTAACTTTAATATTTTATTATAATTACTTATAAAGGCTACCTTAGGGGTAATATAAGGTTATAAGCTATATAATTAATTTAAGTTTAAATATAATTTATATAATAAAGGTTTTTATATTAACTACTATATTAAATAGTTTCTTTAAGGCTTTATATTAAAATTAATACTTAGCCTCTTTAGTAATTATATTAATATTTATTTCTTTTTAGTAGTATTAAAGGGTTTTATTATTTATTTAATTTATATTAATAATAATATAAATAAGCTATAGAATATAATTAAATTTAAATAAATTTAAGCTACTAAGGAAGTTAATAAGGAGGCTAAGGGTTAACTAAGTATAGTTAATAGTGCTGCTATATTTACCTAGGGAGTACTAAGTTATCTCCCCTTAGGGCATAATAAGTCTAAGTCACCACTGAGTCGTGAGCGCAATGAGGGTGTCGCAGCCGGGGGAGGTGCGCCTGTGTGTGTCCGTGCGGCCTCCTCATGCTGCGAGCTGGTAGTAGCCCAGGCTCGAGGCTAGGGGGGGCCGGTTGTTGCTGCATGGTTCTTATATCGCGATCACGTCGGTCCTGGGTTAGAAGCCTAGCGCAGTATAGATGAGATATAATTTCTTCTATATATTCTAGTATATAACCTCTATTATTTAAGTGTAATAGAGGTAGTCTATAGGGTAGAGCCTATTAAGCCTATAGTAGGTTCTTATTAGGGCTATTAGTAGTTATTTAAAGCTCTTTATAGTTATAAAAAGAGTGCTATAAATGTTACGTGCTGGATGTCACACGTAAGTTAGGGGTACTCACACAATAGGTGTGGTACGTTATAAAGTCATAAAGAGAGGGAACACTTAAGTTATAGGTAGGTGGTTAAGTGTATGTATAGTTAAAGTTATTTATTACTAAAAGAAAGGGGGCGGAACCCTTCTATATATAGTAGGTTCTAATATTATATATAGACTATAATAAGTCCCCCCTTTATAAAAGAAAACATAGCTTATTCTAAGCTACTTAAATTAAGAAAGAAAAGAAAAGAAAAGAAAGAAAGCAAGTCTATAGTAATCTATATATAAAGTTAAAAAACTAAAAAGAAAAAAGAAATAAGCTACAGAAGTCTATATATAGCTAGGTTATAGACTAACCTATAAAAGTTATATAAATAAAGAAAAGGAACATATATAAGTAAGTTAGCATAGATATCTATATCCCCTATAGAACCATTAAATCCTCTAAGGTTTAGCTCTAGTATACTGCTATATTCTGCACTATTACTACTTACTTCTATTGCCTAGAGATATATTGCTATTGCTAGAGAACTTATTACTACTAGCTGCTCTAGAGTTATTAAGGTCTATAGCATAGCTCTAGTATACTATTATAAAGTAAATGTCTCTAGCAAGGGAACGTTAAACTATAGGGTTAGCTAGGACCCTTTTAAAGATTTCCTACCCTCTATAGTTAGCTATAGTATTAAGGGTATATATATTAAGGGTTATTACTATAGCCTTAGCTTCTTTTTAATATTAGGCAAACTTAGCATTATTATAGAAATACACTATACTAAAGTTAAGCTCCTACTTAGTTTTAGGGGCACTTATACTATATTAATCCTTCTAGGTATTATTAGTATAAAAGTTATAGGTTATTCTATTAGCTAGCATTTAGATATAGGCAGTAAGTGTTTAGACTTTCTTAGTGCTAATATAGAGAACCTTATAATATACGCTAGTAAGATATAAGTAATGCCTAATAAAGATGCTAGTATAGTCTCCCACTAGTTTATAATAGGTAAGGGGGATATATTTAGCATTAGAATAGTTATAGGTCTTAGTAAGATAAATAAAGAAATTAATAAGCTATTAGGCTTATAGGATTCTAGGGAGAATAATCCTATCTTAAAGGTTTATTACATTCTTAATGCTACTTCTAGTATAGGTTTAAAGGTCTTACCTAGTAAAAGTTTTATTAATATAGACAGTAATAGTTAAAGGGAGCTAAATAAAAGCATCTATACTAAGTTCTATAACATAGCAAATAAAAGCTACGTTTAGCTTTAGTAGGCCGCTATTTATTAGGAGGTAGTGTAATCTGTAGACCTTATAAAGCAAGAAGGTTCTATAGAAACTACCTTTAATAAGGTCCTTAGTGGTTATAATGCAGCATAATTTAAAAATAAAGGGTTTTCTTATTTATCTTACACTGCCTATAATGTTAGCACTATAATAAGCCTTAAAACACATATTACTTAGCTTAGTAAAGAGGTTAAGTATTTCTTTATAGTCTTAGTTAATTTCCTCCCTAGTAGAGAGGGTCTTTTAAGGTAGCGTTAGCATTATATAGCTAAATATTATAGTTTTAGTGTTAAGACTAAGGAAACCCTATATAGCTGCATAGGGAAGATAATAGTTTTGTGTAGAAAAGTAGCTATAGAAAGAATAGTAAAGAGTGTAGTAAGGTATAGGGAAACGCTAATAATAGTAATAAAAAAAATAAAGAGAGCAACCTATAATATGAAGGTAATAATATTATTAATTAAGAGAAGGTTATAAGAGAGTTATAGTAAGGTAAGTTTTTTTATGCTTAGTAGTGTGCTTAGGCGGCCAGGCTACAGCCCTAGCTAAGCAAATAAAGACCCTTAGATATTGCTATTTTCTACAACCTAAGGCAGGCGCCAGTATAGATAAGGTTTCCTATATAAATAAAGATATAGTTTTTATAGCTTAAAGTTAAGAATACTTACATACCTTATTCACCACTATTATTATCTAAATATAGGTAGAATTCTATAAGGATTTTGCATTCCTAGTAGTAAACATTATAAATATTAAGTAATCTTACTAAACTATTATATTTCCTACTAACTCTATCCTTTTAAAGTAGGTAAGTAATATAGAAATTAGAAACTATTTATACTTATATAACTACTAGAATTCCTATAATAAGGAACTGCTAAAGTAATAGTGTAAGAAATAATAAAAGCATTAGAATATCCTACTAAAGGGATTAATAAATTCCCCCTTTTATAGTATAGTTTTTAAGCTACTTACAGTAGCTAGCTAGCGTTTTATATGCATAGAATACCTTAACTAGAGAGTTAGGGTCTTGTCCCTAGTGTGCTTAGTGGATCTTATTATAGTGGAAGTCCTAGGGGTGCCTATAGTCTTAATGGTTTATACCTTAGCCTTAATAGCCTTTACTTTAAACTAAAGTAATTTAATAAAGGATTTAATAGTAGAAATTAAAGCTATTATAGTAAACTTATGTTTTTCTAATATAGTAAGGTAGGATTCTGTGTTCTTAATAGTCTTTACTATAGTTATAGACTTAATAGCCTCCTTAATTCTAGCGTTAACTATTCCTAAGGTGTTGGTTTTTATAATGTTATAGATATCTATAAGGCCTTTAATACTATTACAGTGTTTTTTAAATATTTTGCTATAGTCTGCTATAGAGGACTAGAGGGCTGCTATAGCTGTCTCTAACGCTATAATGCGTGTAAGGACCTTATTATATACGCCTAATAACCACTTAGATGTAGTAATAGCTACTTAGGTGCTTAGTTTAAGAATCTCTATAAGATAGAACTTGCTAACTGTCGCTAAAAGGCTGCTAAGGGTTCTATTTAAGTAGCTAAAAGTATTGCTAATACGTTTAGTAATAATAATAAACTTTACTAGGAGCTAGGAAGTTTAGTAATGGTTTTTATAGTTACCTCTATCTTTCTAGATAAAAACTACTATTTAAAGGGAGTTCTAGGCAGTATAAATTATAAGGAGTTCTAATTTACCTTTAGCTTAAGCTTTATTGCCTTTTATAGTAGCTGCTATAGCCTTATTGCTTTAGGCCTTAAGTCCCTTAAAAATATTAATATAATAGGCTACTACTTTTAAGTATAGCTTATAGAGAGGATTATCTTTTTTAATGCTAAATCCATTATAGCTAATTCTAGCTTCTACCCTAATAAATTCTACGCTATAGACATAGAGGGTATCTTTAAGGGTCTAATCCTTCTTCTTAGGTCCTTACTTATTAATATATTACCACTTTATATAGTCCTTTCCTACATTAACCATAGCAATAAAGTTAATGTTATCTAATGTATTATAAAATATATACATAGTGCTATTAGCTCTTATAAATTAGCAAAGGTGCTAGTGCATTAAGGTATTAGTAATATACTTTGCTACTTCCTTAGTGGTAGTTGCTAGCTTACTTATTAGGTTTATTAAGAATAGGCCTATTAGGGTTTCCTCTTTAATATTATTAGTATTATTTAGCTTCTAGTTAGGGTTTGCGTTATCCTTATTAAGGACGTTTTTATCTATAGTATAGTTAGCTATAGTAGGCTAAGGTATAGCATAGAGTATGCCTAAATTATTACTATCTTTACTATAAGATTCGCTACCCTAGGTAGCTAGAGTGCTCCTTAGCTAGCTAGTTAGGATATTAGTCTTCTAAAGATAGGAATTAAATATAAGACCTAGTAGGTTAGCTAGGTTAATATTATAGAAATCTATACTATTCTTAAAGTTTAAAGCTAACTGCTTAAAAAGAATTATAAAAAGTTAGTAGTAAGGAGGGGGTTTAATAAAGGCTTTAATGTATAAGCATAGGGAGAAACGTAGAAGTTTACTATATATATCCCATTAAGCCTTCTCCTAACTTAACTTCCACTAAATATTAGTATAGTAATTAGTAAAACTAGCGCTAAGAGCCTTAAATTAATAGATTTAATATACTATAGAAAACCTTAGAAAGGTTAAGGGTTTAGGTAGTGTATTTATATAGGCTAAAGAAAAATATAAATTAAGCGTAGATAATTACTATAAGAAAGAAAGTAGTAATATATAGATTTTAAAAGAAAAAAGGAATAAAAAAGCAAAGGAAAGAAAGTAAAGAAAAAGAGTAAAGGAGTATAAGAAAAGAAGGATTTTATATACCCTAATAGGGCTTTTATAAAGGTAAGCTTAAGGTAAGCTTTTATAGTGTATAGGGAGTTAGAAAATAATTAATATTTTCCACTAATAGGGAATTCCCTATATATATTTATAAAGTTAAACGTAGAGCTAGTATTATTAGGATTTATTAATTAGGAGGCGCTATAAAGCCTTTTTTATAGTATTTCTTATCCTAATTAATAATGTTTCTTATAAAGTACTTATTAACTATCTTAGTAGCATTAATATGTATTTCTTCCTTAGAAATCCACTAATTGTCCTTAGTAGAGTATCCCTTCTAGTGGACTAAGAAGTTAATATAAGGCTTCTTGCCCTTTTTTTAAAAGAATTATATATAGTAATCTTAGATTCTCTTAATTTCCTAGTGGTCTGCCTCTCCTAATTTAGTTAAGTTTACTAGTAGCAGTACTAGCTTAATTCTTCTAAAAGAGTTTTTACTTTACTATAGTTTTTAAATATAAGCTATAGAAACTATTAAATAAACCTTTAAAGTTAGTAGAAAGTTAAGGTAGAAGGAGAGAGGAGAGATTTATTTTAAAACCTTATATAGTTTAGTATGCTAGGGAGACTATTTCTTCTTAAGCCTACCTAGGAGCTTATATCCTAAGTGTAGCTTAAGGTATACTATATCCCTAATATTAATATTTATTAGGTTATGCCTAGAGTTATATTAGATTTTTATAAGTATAGCTACTACTATAATAGTATGCTTAGCCTCCCTTTAATATAACTTCTAAAGCACTAAAAGGTTAGTATTATTAGGATTTATAATAAATTTATTTAGATCTATAAGGAGGTTTACTACTATAAGTAGCTTATAACTAAGTATAAGTTTATTAGGTAATTAGTTAATTAAAGCTATAGCTATATTATTAAGGTAGTATTAAAGTGCTAGAAGTATTAAAGGCTAGGGGATATTTAAATTAGTTATAGTGTAATACTATACTGTAATAATTATAGTTTGGTTTTTATGCTCCGCTATGCTATTAGTTTATAGGTAATATACTGTAGCTATAAGGAATTTTACTCCTAGCTTATAGAAAAGTATAGTTTAAAGGTTAGAGATAAACTTAAGGTTTTAATTATTAATGATTTCTTATAGCAGCCTTTAGTTAGTAAGGTAGAGTTTCTTAAGTAGGAGTTTAGCTTAGATTTCTACTAAATACTCTTTATAGCTAGGGATAAGGATTATCTTCTTACTAAAGAGATAGTTTACTAGGTAAAGTAAATTATAAGTAGTGAATCCTTTTACTGCCTATATTGTATTTATAGAGCTAACTTCTAGTATATTAGTAATAAAATCTAATAAAATGCTGTAAAAAGGCACTAGCTTTGTTTAAAGGGGTCTTATTTCTTCTAGGGCTTAAGATTAGAGAACTGCATTTTCTTTATAGACATTATAGTGCGCTATATAGGTATATATTTAGCTACTTATTTATAGAAAGTAGATAGTAGAGAGCTCCTTAGCTATTCTCTTTATGCTAAAGTAGTAAGTATTATTATAAGTAAGCTAAAGGAGAGCTTTTATATAGTTTTAAGGGATATAAAGTTAGCGTAATTCTTTTAAATTATAGTAGTAGAGAAGTTTATTATCTTAAAGGTTCTAGCTATATAGGGGAATTTATAGTTAGTTTTAATTAGCTTAGTATTACCTCTCTCTATATATAGTAATACCCTTAATAATTTAGCTATACTTTATATTATACTAATACTCTATTATAATAGAATCCTTTAGGTTATTATTTATAATAGTAGATGCTATAGATTCCTCTCTAAAGTATATATAAGTATTAAGTTTATTAAATTTATAGTAGTTAGCTACTTCCCTATAGCTAATATTAATAGGTAAGTAAGAGAGTGCGTTAGGAACTATATTTAAAGTGCTAAAGATGTAGAGAATATAGATTTTAAACTATAAGAGATAATTTATAACCTTAGTAAGCTTAAGGTTAGCCTTATTAAGATTTATTATTATAAGTAAGGTGTATTAAATAATGCCCTTTGCTAGTAAGTAATTAGTAATAATATTTATAGCTAATAAGTTAGATTAGGCTATTTTCCTTAGCTTTCTTATCCCTTATATAATAGCAGTAATCTCTGCTTTTATTAAGCTATATCTCTTCTTAATAGCTAAGGTTAGCTAGAAGAGAAATAAGATAGGGCAGAGTTTATTACTACTAATATCCTTCTTAGGAATATTAGTACTATTTTAGTTAACTACTAATTAAAAAGTATATAGGCTAAAACCCTTCTTATATATATTAACCTTAAGGAAAAGAGGCCTCTTAGGGTTATAGTGCTAGAGTAGAATTTTAGTGTATAGGAGTTTCTAAATTGCTTTAAAGGATATAATTTCCTACTTAAAGGGTGTAAAACTTACCTACTAAGCTATATGTTTTTACGCCTACTTAAATAACCTAATAGGGAGCTTATTTTTTTTATAAAGAGTTTAAAGTATTCTAGTTTTTCTATCCTATAGGGGTTTAATATATAGGTTAAACTAGGGGACCCCTATATAGAGGAATCTAGCTATCTTTATAAAGGTTTTAAGGCTTAAGAGTGTATTAGGTATTTAAAGGTTTTTAAATGCCTTAATGTAGTTACTAGTGTTAGTAATGCCCTCTATATTTATAATAAAACCTAAGAGTTAAATTAATAGATAGCTAATAAATAACTTTTTAGCTATAATATATAGGTAGCACTTTTTAAGGATTTTAAATATAATCTTAAGGTAGGCTAGGTGCTCTTTAAGGGTGTTAGAGAAAATCGCAATATTATTAATATATACTTGCATAAAAGCGTAGTGTTTATAGAATTACTTATCTATAAAGCGCTAAGTATATACTAGGGAATTCTTATATCCTTATATTATAACATAGGATACTTTAATTTCTCTTTTAGAGATAATTATTATTTTATTATAGTATTTACGCTATACTAGGAGTTAGTTAAAGAAACTAGAAGCATTAAGGAGGGATATTTAATACTTTTTATATGCATTCTCTATAATGTCCCCTTAGTTAGGTAAAGGGTATATATTTAGGATAGTAATACTATTTATAGGCCTTATATTAATTACTGCCCTTCCTTTATATTCTTTTTTAATGTTATACTAAATAAGAAAGCTAGGGTATAGGCACAGTGCCTTTTCTCCTGCCCTAAGGTAGAATACCTTACTAGCTTTATGCTTCTTATTAAAGATTTTATAGAATTTCTTAAAATCTTTTCTGCCTAAATAGTATACCTATAAGGGTTTTAACTAATTTTGCTAACTATTAATAAAGTTAATATATATCTACTCCTCCTTAGGCATTAGCACTACCCCTTAGTCGCAGTAAACATTATATTTATTAGTAAGTTTAATGAGTTTTTCTACAGCTACTGGGTTAAGATTTACAATTTTAACACTAAATTTATTTATAATAAATAGGACGTTATCTAGGCATGTAATACTATATAAAGGGACGCTGCTATTAACTACCCTAGGGTTAAGGTTATTAGTAGTACCCTTATTATCTCCCTCTGCCTTAAAAGGAAAGATATCCTTTAGCGCTACTAGCTCTTTATAGCCCTATAGAATATTAATATTATAACTATAGAAGGCAGTGAAGGTCTTAATATTATCTATAGTAAAGTGGGAGTCCACTATATCCAGGCCTTAAAGGTTCCCTAGCCTTTAGTTAGGCTTAATATAAATTAAAAGGTCTATAAAGTTATAAATTAGTAAGTATTTTGCCTGCCTATAATCCATAATACTATTAAAAATCTAGCGGTTCTTTAAGACAAAATAATATATACTAGTGGCCTTATATGCTGCATAGTCCTTCTAAAAAACCAGCACTAATTCTAAGCTATATAGCAGCACAGTAACGTAGTGCGTTGCAACAACCCTCCTAGTTAGAACTATAGTAGCAGGGCGGAAAATACAGCTAGGCATAGTTATATTATATACGGATCGGAAGACAACCCTAGGGTTAATGAAGTCGATTTTAATGCTATAATTATGCATAAAATCTGTGCCAATTAATAATTTTAGGGCGAGTTTCTCTATAACATTAGCAGTGTGTCGCGGGAGAAGGGATTTGGTCCGCGGTCATTTGGAAGAAGGCATCGTGGCGGCCAATGGAGTAAGACCTTGGCACGGTGTAGTTGAACCATCTGATCGAATGATATAAATAGGTCCTAAGCCCTTAGATAGTTAGAAAATCTATCCGTTTCCTGTTTTTCTTTTCTAGGGTATAGGTATAGAAGCACCTATTGCTATAATACTATTAATTATTATAATCCTAGTTACTACTGTGGTATAATTATCTATATTTTATTCTAAGAATATTATTATTTTAGTCTTTAATAACTTAAACTATCTAATTAAATAAAGAGCTATCTAATTATCCCTTTTCTATATAGTTTTAATAACCTAGAGCCGAATCTATATATATAAGAAATCTAGAATACAACGGGGATAGCTTTAGTTATATGCATGCCCTTCACTTTTAGGTGTGTAGTGTGTGTTCTTTTTCCCTCTGTTATAAATAGTGGTTTTGCCTAGGCAAGAGTAAGTTAAGTGGCCTCTATATAACCTATTTCGTTGCGCAGCGACAATAATGTACAATTAGAGGCTATAATCTAGAGTTAAACCTTATTATAACTAACTAGACTTATAAAACCAAAATAAAAAACTATAAAAAAACTGTTATAGGACTTCTAAATTATCTAATTAAAAGCGTAAAGATAGTGTAAAACTTAATTAGCGTAAGAAATCACCTGCCCTAAGATCACACCTAACAAAATTAGAATTATTAGTCCTTAAAGTATAAAGCTATAAAGCTAACTTATTAAAAAAAAGAAAGAGCTTACTAGAGGTCTTGCTAGAACCTACTTAGGATACTAGTCCCTCTCTTACTAAAACAAATAAGACTATAGATTATCTAATCACACCTAGTCTTGCTAGATTTTATGTGGTTACTTTTATTATAGGTATTGTTTTATTTATAACTTAAAGCACTTTTATTGGAATTCTAGTCTTAGTCTATAGAGTTAATAAGGATAATGACTTAGTTAAGCTTATTAAATAATATAGCTAGGTTTATGAAGGAGAAAGCATAAGCAAGAAGAAGCCTCCTAATTAATTAATCTACCTATTGCCTACACCTATATCTAATAACGTTAGCCCTAAAGATTAACTTAGGCAAGTATTATTAACCTTATTTTCTTTTTCTTTTAACTAAGTTAGTATAGAGTAACTAAGCCTAGCCCTGCCTTACATTAAAAACCCTTCTTCTACCACTATAACTACTTTTACTAGTACTATTAAAGGACTTAACCTAAAGGTTTTTACTAAGCTCCTTAGGGAAACCCTAGGTAGGTAAAGTGCTTTTATATCCCTTTAAAGCAACTATAGTATAGACTAATTTATAGGAGAAGATATTACTAACTTTTTAAAGGACTTTAAAGCAAAGATATATACCTTTAGTCTTTTTAATAATAAGTAGTGCTAAATGCTTAAAAAAGAAGTTGCCCCTAAGCTTTATAAGGATATTAAGACCCTTATAATTATATATACTTAGAAGGAGGCTAAGGAAGTATTGCTTCTTTAGTATTAAGCTACTCCTTAGGAAAGAACTAAGAGCATAATAAACTAGCTTAAGAAGCTTAATATATAGCGCCCTTAGACATTCTCTAATACCTACTTATAGCTATAGCAGCACTAAGCGCTAATATTAAAAGCATTCCCTAATAATTAAAAGACTTTCTTAGTATAATTTACATATATCTATAAAGCTATTTCTAGTTAAATTATTATTAGCTTTATAAATAAGTAAGGAATTAGTAGAGAATCGTTTATTTATAAGAGTTATAGGACCCTTTAGACTAAGCTAAACAATTATATAAAGATACGCCTATAGCTTAAGAATTGCAACTTAGCTAAGATTGTTAACACTTGCCTTAATAATTAATTATTTAATTATAAGAAAGTCCTTTAGCTAGCCCCTTTTACTATTAATAAAACCTAAATAAAAAGAGTTAAACTAGCTAATACATTTTAGTTAATATTTTAAGATAGCAGGGAAAATAATAACTATAAGGGCTAGATTAATACTTTAGTAAAGAAGCTAGAAGAACTATAGATTACTATGCTTTAAGGGTAAGTGTAACTATATAATCCCTTACGTTATATAAATAAGAGACTAAGCTTTCTATATCTTATATCCTTTAATGCTATATAAGCTAGGGAGCAATAGGAGTACTTTAATATCCACTTAAATATCTTTAGTGCCTATAGATATTAGTTTAACCGCTGCTTTTATTATAATAAGGAAGGCTATTACCCTAATTATTATAACTTCTTAAAATATAATTAGAAGGTTAGGTTTATATAATATAACTCCTAAGCTTAAATTCTTATAATTAGAGACAATTTACTAAAGTACTAAGTTTCTCCTATACTTTATAACCTATTTCTTAACACTAGGAGTTATATTTATTATTTAGCTATCTTTTAGGTTTAGCATTTTAAAGATTATACTATTAATTACCTTATAGACTAGGTACTAAAGTATAAGGACATTCCTATAGACTACTAAATTATATTAATTAATAAAAAGAGAGTTTTTAATAATATTACTAAGCAATTAAACCTTTTACTATATAGACCTAAGTAATAAAGGCCTATGCCTACTAAGGTGCTATTAAAAGAGCTATAGCTTATAACTAGAGTAATAACCCTAGAAAGGGTTAAAGATACTAGCCTAATTAATATAGCTATTAATATTAATGCACTAAAGAGAGTATAGGTTAAAGAGATTCCTAATAAACCCTTAGTTAATAAAAGATTATAGCTAGCCTTTATAAAGCAATCTAAGAAAGAAGAGTTAAGCATTATAAATAATAGAAAAGGGACGCTATAAGACTGCCTTATTACTTAGCTCTATAAGGAGGTTTTTAGTAAAAAGGTAGGCGTAAGCCTATATAACCTTTTTAAGCTCTTCCTATTATTAGCTAGATTAGCTACTAGTAAGTATACTACCTATGCTAAAGGGATTAAGGAAGTGTTCTATTATAATAGATTATCTAAGTTAGCTAGATTGATTTAACTTTAAGAATATTAATATTAGGAAATACCTAGATTATTTAATTAAAGGATAATAACCTAGGTTATTAAGACTATAACTAAACTTATAGAGTAATAAAAGGAAGAAGATACTAATGAACTTACTATGCAATAAGTTAGCAATTCTATAGTTAAAGTTAGTAGCGCCTTATAGAAGCAACTGTAAGACAGACTAGGATTAATAACTCTTTATGCTAATCCGCTATAACTAAGCTATAATTTATTTAATTATATATAATCCCACTTAGCATAAATTAATTAGAAGCTAAATAAGGGGGAGAGATCTTATAAAGTCGTCTACCTACATATAGTAGTGGGCTACTTATAAGATCTCCCTTACCTATAAGTCTAACTTAAAAACCTAGAAGGTCTATTAATGCTAGCTTTAATTAATTATAGGTTATAAAGGAACCTAATTATAGAAGAATTTGCTTATAAGGCTAGTCTAAAGGTGCACTTAATAAATATTAATGCTAATAGTACCTCTTACTTAAATAATGCTATTAAGCTTAAAGATAAAGTTTATATAAAGCTCTTTCTTAAGAATGTTTAGACGCTAGTTCGCTTCTATATTATACCTAATACAGTCTTAGTCCCCTTAATCTTAGGTATATTATTTATTTATTAAGTATAAGTATTATTTAATTATAGTTAAGGCCCTAGGGAATTAAGGATAAAATACTATTTTAGAAATATTATGGTTATATTTTAAGCAGCTAGCTTAGTTATATAGGATATAGTTAATAAAGGTTTGCTATTTAAAATCTTAGTTAATTTGTTTATAATACACTAAGAGAATAAAAATAAGAAGATAGAAGCTTTTAATTAAATAGTTAAAGAAAAGATAAAATTTAAATTAAAAAAAAATAAAATTCTAGTGCTAATTATAGAAGAGGAAGGGGATAAGGTTCTAGCGCTTATCTTTAGGTAAGCTCTTAAAAGCTAGAAAGCCTAACTAGATACTGCTGCTAAGGAAATCTAACTGTCTTAATGAATATAAACATTTAATCTAAAGGTAAACACTATATAGAAGCGTGTTAGCTAAAAGGTATACCCCCTTAATAATATTCCCTTTAATAGATTAGTCCCTAAAGGAGATTTAAAATAGAAAATAAAGAAATAGGATGTAGTTAAGGAATGCCTTAACACTAATAGGAAATATAAGGAATTTATTATAGGATGGTTTTCTAAACACTCTTAGGGGTTTTATTTAACCTAAGAAAGACTTAATTAGATAGTTACTATAATAGAGGAATATTTTACACCTTAAGAACTTAATGTTTTTAAGGAAATCCTTAGTAATAGGGAGGCTGCTTTAGGTTAGGACTTGTTATATATTAGTAAGGTTGACCCTCTTATTACACCGCCTTAAGTTATTAAAGTTATAGAGCATTTAGCTTAGCAAGCTTAGTCTATTCCTATTCCCCTTACCTTTTAGTTAAAATTAGTTAAGTTATTAAAGAAAAAGTTAGATTATAGTTTACTAAAAGAATTTTATAGTTCCTATTAGAACCCTTATTTCCTTATTATAAAGAAAGATAGGGGGATTAGGTTAATCCTATCTATAATAAAGTATAATAGTGTTATAATTAGGGATGTAGGTATCCTATAGGGTACTAAAGCATTTAGTAAAGAATTTTTAATATGTAAGATGCTCTCCCTTATTAATTTTCTCTCTAGATATAACTAGGTAGAACTAGCTATAGTAAGTCAGGACCTTACTATAATTATAACTCTAATTAGGCTCTTAAGGTTATATTGCCTGCCTTAAGGAGCTATAAATTCGGTTATATAATTTATTAAAATAATAGGGTATATTCTCTTTAACTTAATACCCTAAGTGTATATGCCCTTCCTTAATAATATTATAGTAAAAGGACCCGTTACTATATATAATAATACTAAAATCCTACCTAGAGTCTAAAAATATATTATAAAGCATCTAATTAATTTAGATAATGTGCTTTTAAACCTAGAGCTTACTAGTTATACTATATTTACTATTAAGAGCAAATTCTATTAACCTATAGCTATAGTTATTAGCTATATTTATAGTATATATAGGCGTAGGCCTGCTAAGAAAAAGATTATTAAGCTTAAGGAATAGGTTACTTATTAAAATATAAAGAATATATACTCTTTCCTTAGTTTTATAACTTTCTACTATCTTTAAATACTTTATTTTACTATAATTACGCTACCCTTAGTGCATCTTCTATATAAGAACACTACCTAGAAATAGAGTCTAGAATATAAAGAAGTAATAAGAAAAGTTATTAATGCTATTATAACTACTCTAACGTTATAATTAATTAATATATCTAATAGTTATAGTAATATTATACTTATAGTTAATGCTAATAATATTAGTTAGGGTGCTATGCTATTATAGGAGGTTAACAATAAGCGACATTCTATATAGTTTAAAAGTAGTATATAAAATAATATAGAAGTTAAATATAATATAACTAAATAGGAATGTTAGGCTTTACTCTATACCCTTTATAGGCTTTAAATTTACCTCTTTAGTATGCCTTTTATTCTAAAGACTAATTTAATAGTTCTAAAGCATTAACTTTAGAGTGCTATTAATAATGTCCTTAGTGCTATTATTACCTGCTAGCTTAGCTATATTCTTCTATTTAACTTTAAGGTTTAATATATCCCTAGAAAGCAATATTTAGCTGCTAATAGGTTGTCTTAGAAAGGTCCTAGGCTATTTAATAACCTTAATAGGGTTGTTAAGGAAGATATTAAGTAATTTATTAATTTATAGCTTTATACTAATTAACTTAGGGAGGCAGATACTACCTACTATACCCTTAAGTTATAGTAAATTATTTCTTACCTTATAACCTTAAATAAACTATTTAATTACTTAGTAAAGAAGTTTAAAGTATTAAAGAGAAAGGTATTGCGTTTTTTTATTAATAGTGCTAAGCTCTATAAAAGACCTATAGGCCTTCTAAAGGGCCTAGTGCTTATTATTAATAACCTAAATAAGCAGTAGTTTATTATTAAGAAGATTTACCTTTTAATAGCTTATAAGGGAATAGAAGTAGTATACTAAGTAGTATAATAAAGGTACTACTAGAGAGGAATGTGGGACACTATATAGGAAATGCTATAATACTATAAAGTCTACTAAATATTTACGCTATAGCGCTATTATAAGCTTACAATACTTATTGCTTTAGGCAACCCTATAAGTAAGATATATATTAACACTTAACACCTACTATTTAATTATAGGTATAAGTACCTTCTAGAAGCTTAATGCAACCTTATAGGATAAATTAAAGCTAAACTAGTTTACACTGCTATAATAAAAACTATTTACTGCTTTCTTAATACCCTAATTAGCAGATTTAGATTAATACTATTTATTATTTATAATAGAGGTCTAGAGATAAGAGGGAAGCTTAGCAATACCCTAGCGTAACTTAGTATATAAGGCATATAGACCTCTAGCTATAACCCTAAAGCAAATAGCCTTATTAAAGTAGGGTATTAGTCCCTAGCTTCTATACTTACTAAATTAGGCAGTTTAAATAGGAAATAGCTAAAGTATCTTAAATAAGCTCTCCTTACTAATTACATTATAATTAAATCCTTTTATAGTTAATTAGCCTTTTACTTTATTTATAGATAGGAACCTTTACTACCCCTTAAAGTAGAATTTCTAACCTAGTAACTTATTAACTAGGATAAGGTGACTATAGCATAGGACCTTTTTAAAGCTAGGATCTGCATTCTTAATTAAAAGGATATAAATATTATAGCTATATAGAAAAAGGTGCTTTAATTTTAATAATAGCTTATAGCTAAGACTAATAAGAAATAAGCAGCCTCTATCTATAAGGAGTCTAATTAATTAGTTCTAAGGGATCTTATTCTAGTATATAATATGCATTGTATAATAGATATGTCCTTAACTAGGAAATTAATAATAAGATAGAATAGCCCCTTTAAAGTCTATAGTTAGGCACTAATTACAAAAGCATATAGGCTCTAAACTTTAAATAGAATTATTCTTAATAAAATAGTTAATAGAGATTACATTAAGAAGTTTATTCCTAATAGCAATAGTTAGTGGACTTCCTTTACTAATAACTAGCTATATTAACTAGCTAGTTATAGTATAACTTTAATAGACTTAGACAATGAACTTATAGCCCTACTTCTATTAAATACTAATTATAATATATTTAATTAAATAGTTACCTAGTCTAATAAAACCCCTCTTTTAAGGGGTATCTTAAAAGATAAGGATTCTTTAGATAGGGAGGTAAGCGTACTACCTTAATAATATCCCTACTACTAAATTAAAGTATAAATACTAGGACTTACTAATAAATAGTAACTTTAGTATTAAGTATATTGTCTTTCCCTTAATCATTAACCTATTAAACCTTCTCTATTTTTCCCCTATTGTTTTTTCTTCTTTTTTTTCCCTTAATATATTTAATTTTACTTTGTTATAGTCTTTTACTTCTGTTGGTATTCCTTAGGATACTAGTGATTCTCTAAGGAATACTAGGTGGATCTGAGACTCAGTGACAACATAGGGTCTAGGAAGG
>SRPW01000646.1:0-17606 GCA_018360225.1 Claviceps pusilla | reverse complement strand
AAAGGAAAGGAAAACTTACTAAATAAAGGTTCTTATAAATAAACTATAGGTAATTAGACTAGTTAATAGTAATAAGCAACTAGTTTATAAACACTAGCTACTAGATCGCTATATCCTAGTGGCGCTATTGCTTAAGTATAAGCTTATATAATAATTATAACCTTTTAGTGCATTCTAATTTATTTATGTTTTTTTACTTATTAAGTATAAGGTTTAATATAAAGATAGCTATAAGTAAACCCTAAATAGTAAGTTAGTAGTAGGCTTATACTAGGACTTAAAAAGCTATACTAGAATTTAGTAGTACTTTAGGTTATTAGTCTTCCCCTCTATAAAGTAAAAGACTTTATAATAAAGATATGCTTAATATATAGTTTACTAAGGAAAAGTATAGTAAGTTAGTAGCAATATTTAAGTAAGGATATAAGTTAAAGGAAAGAAGTTTTTTTTATATAAAAATAAACTTTATTATTATACTTATAGGAAGTATATTTTATACTTACCCCTATAAATTAGAGAAGAAGAAAACATTAATAAAAGCAGTAGTAACCTTATAGTAAGCCACTTACTATTAAAGGGCACGTATACTATAGGCATAGGAGCCCTAGTTATAATATACTATAGCTATAAATTATATTCCTCTTTATTACTAATAAAAGCTTTAGGCTATAACTTTTAAGCATAAACCTAGTGCTTATAATATATATAGGGAAGCTTCTTCTTACTAGTAATAAGGATATAGCTATTAGTAATAAATTAAGCTACTAATAAAGTATAGAATACTTATATTATAATAGTTATAATATTAGGGGTAGGATTAAGTTTTATAGTAATATAATAGCAGTACTTTATTAAAGGAGTTTAAGTTTTAGAAACTATAGTAAGCTAGCTAAAGGTTAGTAAAGGATATATAGGGAGCTTACTAAAAAAACTTATAAGAGGTTTATTAAAAAAAAAAAAAAAAGAATAGAGGCTTATTTATAAGAGTAAAAGATAATAAAGTAAAGAGATAACTAATATAATAGAGTTAGTAAAACCCTTATAATAAGAAAGGAAAGAGAAAGAAGAAAAAGCTACCTTACTAAAAGCTTATAGAGAGGGAATACTTATAGTTAGCAATAAGGGTTAATAAGAAAGAAAAGGTAGGAAAAGAAGGGGGAGAAAGGGCGTTTTTATAATTATTAGGGGCCCTATAAAGATAAGGGCATTATATATAAAAGATAGCTAAATAAGACAACTAAGGCACTTAAATTAGTAAATTATAGTATAGTAACAGCAGCCTAGCTATATATTAGTAGCTATTAATAGCTATAGTAGTAAAGTAAGTATCTAGCTTAAGGAGTAAAAACTATAGATATATAGGAGGCTATAGGCATCTAACTATGCCTCCCTTAAACTTAATAAATTAGAGGCATTATAATAATTATATAAAAAGCTAGCAGTAGCAGCGTAGCTTACTTTAACTCTTAAATTAAAGAAGTAAGGCAATACTATATATTATAATAAGCTAGGGGGATAGGTAGAAGAGATAGGGGGGTATAGAGATAATAAATTATATAACTTAGTAGGCACACTACTATATTATAGCAACCCCTTAGCGTAAAGGTAAAAGTAAGGTTATAAAGAAAGTAAGGCTAAATATAATATTATAATATAATTAACTTAAGCTAGCAAATTAGGATACTTATAAGGAGAGCACCCTTAGTAAGCAGTATAATAGTAGGGTAGTTACCTAATTAATTATATACACCCTAAACTTTATTATAGTAAGGTATATAAGGTAGGGTAAATAATATAAAATAAGGGTATTTCTAGATTTACTCTACTAGGGAATAAGTTTAACCTATAAGATAGAAAAGCTTTTTTAAAAACCTAATATAAAGTAGTAAGGTAATAGTAACCTAGTAGTAAAACTATAGTTAGAGACTATAATTAAGGGTAATTATAAGGAAAGGGGGGGTATTTTATTATAGCTATTTCCTACTATTAGTAACTATAGAGTTAAAGGGCATAGACTAGCTTGTTATACTAATAAGGGCATAAGGGAATAAGGCATATAGTGCCCTTACTATAACTTAGTAGCGCGCTAAGGGGGCATATAAAAGAGAGGACGCGTATATTTATATAATAGGGTAGAGATTTATACCTTTAAGCACTACCCCCCTACCTAGCAGCTACGTCGCAGTGCACCTTCTGTGTTTTAGTCTTCACTCCACTAAGCAATATCCCATTACTAGCCTTGACAGCAGCACTATAGAAGAGGTACTATACTTAGTGTTTAATTTATTCCTAGTAGCTAGGATTAATATAACTATAGTAGTCCCTAACTACCTAAATCTAAAGGTTTATATTTATAAAGATAATAGATTTACCTTTATACTTAATAGCTTTACTATTAATATTATTTAGATCTATCTTAGGGTTAAGATACCTAATATTATTAAGCTTCTATAAGGGTTTTATTAAATAGTTTATTATTAAAGGGGCTTAGATAGTAGGATCCTTATAAGGGTCTTTATTCTTAGGTTACTATTCTATAGGTATAAATAATAGTTCTTAAGTATATATAGCATTCCTTAGGTATAGCTTATTATAAAGTAAAGGGTTATATAAAGCTTTATAAAATTCTTTATTTACTAAGTATCCCCTAAGCTAAGAGGTTTTAGTATAGTAAGCATTAAAAGTTATTATATAAGCTAGTTATACTTATATACCTATTATTCTAAAGAATGCTATAAGACACTATATATTTAAGGTTAAAGCCTACCTTAAGGCAAATAGAGGGTATTAAGCTAGTTCTATAGTTTACTAGTAAGATTTAGCTAGTCTAAAGGCATCTAAAGTAGTGGTTAAGTAAGTTATTACTTTACTAATTTCCTTTATATTACTATAGTAGATCTTATTAAGGGCAGCCTCTTACTAATTATATATATTAGCAAGAAATTACTAAAATTTATTATATATATTAAGCTTATACTATTACCTCTAAGTTTCTATTACCTATAAAGGGGGTATATATTCTACCTAATTATTAAGGGAGTAGAAGATTATCTTATTTTAGTTAATTTTTATAGAATTTAATAGTGCTTCTAAAAGAGGATTTAGTACGCTAAAAGTTATATAAAAGTAGATTCTTATTTCTAGAATAGTTTCCTAGTAGGAGCTAGTGCTAATATAGTCCCTTTTCTATAAGGAGGCGTTATTTTCTTTAGTATAAGATAAAATATTTAAAGTCTTTAAAGGTTACCTAATTCCTATACTTACTAAGTCTTCTATTAATTTATTCTTTAAAACACTATGTATACCTATAATATTAGTATTTTTCCTATATTTTAAGCTATTCTTTAGTATAGTAATATTATTCTTTAGTACTAGATTTACTTATTTAAAGAGGCATTCTAACTTAGCTCTATAAATAATACCTTTTATTATTTTTTACTTAGTATTAACTATAGTAAAATCTATAGGGTTTTAATAAATAGGTTTTTTAATAGCTAGAGGCTTTAGGTAAATTTAGAGGTTACTATTAATATATTAATATTTAGTAAAAGTTTAAAGGTTTTTAATATTTTCTCATAATAAAAATAGTCTCTTTCTATTCTTAAGGTTAGGGAAGTCTTAGTAAAAAGCCTAAAAATAATAGATTTAGTATAGTTAGTTTTCTATAATAAAGCTAGTAATTAAAGAATTTAGGCTAATAGGTAGGCTTTACTAGTTTTCTCCTATTATTAATATAAGGTTTATAGTTTTTATTATTAGCTCTTATATAGTAAATAGGCATATAAAAGAAACAGTAATTACTACTACTTATTATATACTAAATATTATATATAAGTTAGGGGTACTCACACAATAGGTGTAGTACGTTATAAAGTTATAAAGAGAAGGAACACTTAAGTCATAGGTAGGTAGTTAAGTGTATGTATAGTTAAAGTTATTTATTACTAGAAGAAAGGGGGCGGAACCCTCCTATATGCAGTGGGTTCCGCTGTTATGTGCAGACCGTAACACACTTATAGTAAAGCAGTATTAGAGCTACTTTATATAAGGTTCCTAGATAAATCCTAGAATTCCTTATTACTTCTATAGGAAGATATCCTTATAATTAGATATTTAGGGATATTTTTAATAAGCTATAGTTAAGATTTAGCGTTCTAGTCCTATAATCCTTATATAAGCTTTAGTATAGTAAAGAGTTAGTTAATAAGATAAATAAGGGTTTTCCTATAGATAATAGTATAAATAACAGTGAATTCTGCATTTAAAGATAGATTATAGCTAGTCTAGCAAAAATAACCTAATTTTTATATAAAAGACCCTATATTTAGGAAGTCTAAGTGCTATTTAAGACTGCACACTTTATCTTCCTTTAGTATAAATCTCTCTCCTAAGCAGAGAGATTTATCTCTTCTAAGGTAAATCCTTATAAATCTATAGGTAAATATCCTAAGAATAGTATAACCTACTAATTAGTGTTAGTATTCCTTAGAATACTAGTAATTCTCTAAGGAATACTAGGGTAGAATAGAGACTTAGTAACTTAATGTAGGGTCTGTAAAGGTATTTATAAAAAGGTCTAATTTCTACTAAAGAAGGTGCTATCTAAAGGGGCATTTTATAGGGGTCTTTGTATTCCATAAAAATGCTATCGGAAGCGCCGGTGAAAACTCTACTTATTACGTGACCGATTCGTCAGGGGTCTTGTCAGGGTCCTTGTCAGGGTCCGTGGTTCCGGGCGGCTAGTCGCGAGCCGGAATATGCAGCGATTCCAACATTATATATACTACTGCCTTTTAGTATTCTATTTAAAGAAGTTAGCTAGCTATTAATATCCCCTTTTACTACTACTATGCCTTTACCTATTATTATTATACCCCTTTTTACTGCTATTACACTACTCCTTACTAATATTATACTACTATTTATTCTCCCTTAGTATACCCTATTTTTATTACTTTTCTTTAAGCTACCCCTAGACTTTTTTAGCTTAAAATTATAAAAAGCTAATATATCTCCTACTAGCTAGGAGTTACCCCCTTTACCCCTACTTAACTTACTTACTATAGCTATATTATCTAAATACTATAAAAAAAAAAAAAAGGTTTATTAAGCTATTATATTTACTTTATTTAAAGGTAGGTAGTAGTAATATATTAAAATATTATAGTTAGAATAAAGCTTATATAAGGCTTAGTAGGGTCTAAATTTATATTTAATAGTATACTATATAGTATTAATTAAGAATTATAGCATATTTATATTAGTTTATTATTAAAATATATATTACTTTATTATAATTTAAATTATACTAAAGCCTTAGTATTCTTTAGATTTTTAAGTAGTTTTTATATTAGTTATATATAGCTAACTTATTTAACTAATATATTATAGTAATTACTATAGCCTTTAGCATTCTTTATAGCTAGGATATACTTAACCTAGTACTTATAGGGTATATCTATATTATTATTCTAAGGCTAAATAAGGCTTAGTTAGGAGTTAAGTAGGACTTAGAAAGGGAGTAGATTATTTACTATATACTTTATTAAATTAATATAGAAAATAGAGTAAATACTACCTAGGATATTTAGTTTAATAGTAAAGGGTATTAGGATATTAAGTATAATATATTTAGCTATAACTTAATCTAACTTCTTACTTAGTTAAAGAGTATAAATATTATAAAGGCTAAGCTAAACCTTATCCCTTAGCTTATATTACTTTACTAAATACTATAATTAATTAAAAGACTTTTATTAATACTATTAAGTAAAGTTAATAGTAGCTTAAGTAAGCACTATTTCTTATTAAATATATTTGAAGAACTAAACTATTTATCCTTTAGAGGATATTTAGCTTTAAATAGAAGTTAGTGTATATTAAATTAAATTAATATTAAACCTATAAAGTGCTATATAAGCGCTTAAGCTAGTAACTAATAATATATAGTTATTAAAAGTAAGCTAGTATATAACTAGGTATATAAGCTAATTTATTTAAGTAAAAAAAACTATAACCTATAGTATTACCTAAACCTTTTAATTTATATACTTAGTATTACTATTGATTTAAAAATAATAAAATATAAAGAGAAGCTACTTAGTACTTATAAGAAAGTAAAGTATTAACTAAAAGCTACTTACTTAGTTTAAGCTTTAGTTTAAAATAATACTTAAAGGGAATCTATAAAAACACTATTAATAGTTTAAAAAGTATTAAGTATATGCCTTAGCGCTTATACTTATTATAGCTTTTAATTAAATATATTTTAAGAAATAGTTTATAATAACTATAAGGAACTAAAGAGTATTTAAAGAGCTAGTAAAAAAGTTAGTTATAAAGTCTATTAATATTTATAACTAATACCTATTTAATACTAGAATAGGCTATAGAAGGCCTTAATATAGGCACTAGCTCTTTTAAGCCCTATAATAATAGTAATTATATATATACTATATAATATCTATTAATATACCCTTTTAGTAGTAGTTATAATAAAGAGCCTAAAAGGTTATATTCTTCCTAAGGTAGCCTATTAAGGGTAAGTTATAGGTTTATTAAATTAGTATAGTAGTAAGGGGTTTATACTATAGTGCCTAAAGGTAGCTATAGAATAGTAAAGCCTTATAAGTATTTATTATATAATTACTAATCTATTAATATATAGCTACCTTAATAGGGAATTTCTAAGCCCTTAATTATACTGCCTTAATCTTTACTTAGTATATAGAATTAGCTTATATACCTTAATTCTAAAGGCTTTATAAATAATTATTTATAAAGAAGTTATAGCCCTAAGGGTTAGCTAAGGAGATACTAGCTAGGGTTTATTCCTACCCTAATATAGAGGTTAGAAAAGTATAGAGTAGTTATAATAGGCATATAGCTAATACTAAATAAAATAATAACTAGGTCTTTATAGGTTCTCCTAACTTATTTTATTTATAGTAAAATAGTATATTAGGGTATACTACTTAAAAACCTAGGTAGTAGTAAAGGTAAAAATTAAAAAGTAAGAAAGTTTCTGCCTAGCGTGCCTAGCATTTTAATATTTTATAAAGGCTTATAAAGTATTTTAAACTATACTTTAAGGTATAAAATAATACTAAGTAATTCCTTATTATAAATTATATAGTTCTACTAAGGGGCTATAAGTTATATAGAGTAATAGGCTACTAGCTATAGCATACCTACTATATTATATTATAAAAGGCAACCCCTAAGTGCCTCTCCTAATACATTAACCTTAACTACTATATCTAATATAGAGTCCTACTAGGCTAAGATTAAAGCTAATAAGAATGTATCCTTAAGATATTAAAACACTATCTAATACGCTAAAGACTAGATAAATAGAACCCCTTTCTTAGTAAGGTTAAGTAGGGGCCTAATAAAGTCTAAAAAATTAGCTATAAATTTCTAATAAAAATTTATAAAGCCTAAAAAGCTATATACTCTCTATAGTTATATTAGCGCCTTTTATTTATAAATTACAGCTACCTTAGCTAGGTTTAAATATACTATATAGCTAGCCTATACTATAAATCCTAGGTATTTTACCTCTATTATATAGAATATATACTTACTAATATTAAAATATAAGCTAGCCTATTATAAGTAAGAGAGGATCTTTCTTATATACTATATATACTCCTTATATATACTACTAGTATAAATAAGGATATTATTAAGATAGGCTATTATATAGACCCCTAGAGTATCCCCTAAGGCTCTATTAATATAATATTAGAACGTTATAAGTGCCCTAGTTAGGCTAAAAAAGTAAATAAGCTATTTAAAGAGGCTAAAATATATATAGAAGGCTATTAAAGCCTTATCCCCCTTTACTATATATAGGTAGTAGAATATAGTATAGATATTTAATTTTATAAACTATTATATATTTATTAAGAAATATAGAGTTTCCTTAATAAGTAGTAATAGGTATTAATCTTAGTTTATAATCTTATTTAATACCCTATAGTTTATATAAAAACGCTAGCCTTTACTTACTTTTTTAACTAAAAGCACTAATATAGCTACTAAGGAGAAGGAGGCCTAGATTTAGCCTTTATTTATTAGGTTTATAATTTATTTCTATATTTCTAGTAGCTAATTCTAAGGTATATTATATAGTAGTGCCTAAGGTAGGTTTAGTAGGCTACTATTAAGATTCTACTATAAGTAAATATAATAATTAGCCTATCCCTAGTAAAGAGGTAAGGCACTAGTATTCTCCTAATAAAATAAATCCTTAAAATTAGCTAGTTTATTTAGTAAAAAGAAGAAGTCCTTATCCTTCTTTAAGGCTATTAGGTTTATTATAAATATAAAAATAATATTAATCTCTTATAAATTAGTAAATATTATATTACTTACTTTATTTAACTAAAGCATATAATAGGCTAACCTAGTATATATTAATTCTATAATAATAGTTATTAGTAAGTCTACCCCTTAAGCATTTAAAGCATAAATCTTAAAGTTACTATATATATAAATAATAAAAAGGCGTTTAGTAGTATATAATATAATATTATTTTAGGCTATCTATAGTACCTTTAAAATATAGTCTTATAAAAGGCCTAGGATTATTTAGGCTATTATAAAGAATAACTATCTATTTAAGTTAGTACTAAATTAAATAAAATATATAATCCTTAAGCACTAAAAAGCATTAGTATAACTATATTATATAACTATTATAATAGTAGTAAGGGTATATAGTTAAGCTAGAGTAATATATTAAAGGCCTAATCTCTAAACTATATTTTTACTTATAGTAATATAGCTATTATAACTACTATTTACTTAAGTATTAATAAACTTAAAACTATTATATAAAAAAGGAAAGAGAAATAATACTTTCTTTATATAATATTCTATCTTTTTATAAATATTTAAGCTATTACTATTATAAATATAATATAAGCTAATACTACTAACTTATATCTTACTACTAAAACTTATATAGTAAAGCTTTTTTTTTTAACCTAAAGTTATTATTATTACTTAGTGCCTTTTTATTAAAGGTATTTAGGGCTTAAATATTTAATTCCTTTATTAAGTAATAAGTAGAAAGCTATATATAGCTATAAATAAGGTAATTATTATTACTATAATATAAGCATTAGTAGGTAGCCTTATAGTGCTTAATAATATTTTATAATACCTAGGTTGCCTAAATTATACTCTTAGTATCTTTAAACTTAGTGCTTAACTTATTCTTACTAAAGGGCTTATAACTCTATTCTAATTTTAAAAAGCTAGTAGAATTAATACTTATTATAGCTATATTACTATTTTAATTATATTTAGTATAGAGATAGTAATAAGCTTTAATATATTCCTTAATTTAATATAAGTTAATATTTAAAGTAATACTATAATATTATATAACTATAGTATAGTAGTTAGAATAAAGAATATTATAACTAATATAATAATTCTTTATTTACTTATTAAATTCTACTTAAAGTTTTATAAGTTTTACTATATTTACTTATATACTTCCCCTTATAAGGTATAACTTTTATTTAAAATAAATAAAGAAATCTATAAACTATTTATTTAAGTATTATTTAAGTTAGTCTAACTTTATAATTATATATTCCTTTTAGTAAAGGTTTATAAATATAATATTAAGGTACTTAAAAAAATAGCTTAGTATATATTAATAATTACTACTAAGCTTAAAGAATAGGGCTACCTATACTTAAATTTTAAGTAATAGGTTTTAGTAAATAAGAAACTATTTATTATAGTTAGTATTAATAAAGTTTAAGTTAGCCTTTAGCTTATATATTATAAGGCTTTACTAAGCCTAAAATAAAGCCCTATTCCTATTATAAGGGTTCTTTATTAAAAGTAGCTTATACTTAAGTTATTTCTAATTAATATATATTAGAGTATTTACATAAAATACCTAATTTACTAAAGCTATATAGTAATATAGTTTCTTAAGCTAAGCTACTATTAAAGTAATAGTTTTATAGAAATAATATAAGTTCTATATATTACCTAATTAGGCTACTTACTTATAATACTAAGGATTTATTATATTATTTATATAAAAATAAATATTATAAGTAATATTATAATAAATAATAATTATTATAAACTAGCCTAAATAGTAACTATAATTTAGTATTAATAAAGTTATTATTATTTATAAAGAGAAAGGGAAGACTACTATCTCCCTTTACTATATACCTATTCTATATATAAAATTTATTTATAGGGTTTGCCCTATAGGTACAGTGGGTCGCCACACATGCTCCTCTCCTGCTCCGCTAAGGATCCAAGCCTCCAGCTCGAATCCATCACAGTAAGAAGCCTTATGTTAATTTCCTAATCTACTAGAAGGGATACTTTACTAAGGATAATTAGTGGATTTTTAAGGAAGAAATATACGTTAATACCGCTAAGATACTTAATAAGTACCTTATAAGGAACATTATTAATTAGGATAAGAAATACTATAAGAAAGGCCTTATAGCGCCTCCTAATTAACAAAATCCTAATTATACTAGCTCTATATTTAATTTTATAAATATATGTAGGGAATTTCTTACTAGTGGAAAATATTAATTATTTTCTAACTCCCTATATACTATAAGAGCTTACCTTAAGCTTACTTTTATAAAGCCCTATTAAGGTATATAAAATCCTTTACTTTTTATACTCTTTTACTTTCTTTCTTTACCTTTTTTTCTTTACTTTTTTATCCCTTTTTTTAAAAAAATTTATACATTACTACCTTCTTTCTTATAGTAGTTATTTATACTTAATTTATATTTTTCCTTAGCCTATATAAATATACTACTTAAACTCTTAATCTCTCTAAGGCTTTTTATAGTATATTAAATCTACTAACTTAAGGCTATTTATATTAGTTTTACTAATTATTATACTAAAATTTAGTAAAAGTTAAGCTAGAAGAAGGCTTAGTAGAATATATATAGTAAACTCCTATAATTCTTCCTATACTTATATATTAAAGCCCTTATTAAACCCCCTTTTTACTACTAACTTTTTATAATTCTTCTAAAGTAGTTAGCCTTAGACCTTAAAAATAGTATAGATTTCTATAATATTAACCTAGCTAACCTATTAGGTTTTATATTTAATTTCTATCTCTAAAACACTAATATTCTAACTAGCTAGTTAGGGAGTACTTTAGCTACCTAGGCAGTAAATTTTATAGTAGAAATAGTAATAACTTAGGTATACTCTATGCTATACCTTAGCCTACTATAGCTAACTATAATGTAGATAAGGATATCCTTAATAAGGATAATATAGACCCTAACTAGAAGCTAAATAATACTAATAATATTAAAAAAGAGACTCTAATAAGCCTATTCTTAATAAACCTAACTAATAAGCTAGTAACTACTACTAAAAAAGTAGTAAAGTGTATTACTAATACTATAATGCACTAGCACCTCTACTAATTTATAAGAGCTAATAGCAATATATATATACCTTATAATGCATTAGATAATATTAACTTTATTACTATAGTTAATATAGAAAAGGACTATATAAAGTAGTAATATATTAATAAGTAGGGACCTAAGAAGAAGGATTAGACCCTTTAGGACGCTCTCTATATCTATAGTGTAGAATTTGCTAGGGCTAGAGCTAGAATTAGCTATAATAAATTTAGTATTAAAAAAGATAATCCCCTTTATAAGCTATACTTAAAAATAGTAGCCTACTATATTAATATTTTTAAAGGACTTAAAGCTTAAAGCAATAAGGCTATAGTAATTACTATAAAAGGCAATAAAGCTTAAGCTAAAGGTAAATTAAAACTCCCTATAATTTACACTACTTAGAACTCCCTTTAAATATTAGTTTTTATTTAAAAGAATAAAGGTAGCTATAAAAACTATTACTAAACCTTATAGCTTCTAGCTAAGGCTATTAGTATTACTAAATATATAAGCAACGCCTTTAGCCACCTAAACAGAACCCTTAGCAGCCTTTTAGCAATAATTAGTAAGTCTTATTTTATAGAGATCCTTAAGCTAAGTGCCTAAGTAGCTATTACTATATTTAAGTAGTTATTAGGTATATATAATAAGATCCTTATATATATTATAGCGTTAGAGATAGCTATAGCAGCCCTTTAGTCCACTATAATAAACTATAGTAAGATATTTAAAATATACTATAGTAGTATTAAAGGCTTTATAAATATCTATAATATTATAAAAACTAACACTCTAAAAATAATTAACGCTAGAATTATAGAGGCTATTAAGTTTATAATTATAGTAAAGACTATTAAGGACGCAGAATCCTACCTTACTATATTAAAAAAACATAAGTTTACTATAATAGCTTTAATTTCTACTATTAAATTCTTTATTAAATTACTTTAGTCTAAAGTAAAGGCTATTAAGGCTAAGGTATAAACTATTAAGACTAAAGGCACCTTTAGGACTTCTATTATAATAAGATTTACTAAGTATACTAAGGATAAGACCCTAACTCCTTAATTAAGGTATTTTATATATAGTAAATACTAGCTAGCTACTATAAGTAGCTTAAAGACTATACTATAAAAAGGGGATTTTATTAATCCCTTTAGTAAAATATTTTAATGCTTTTATTATTTCTTATACTACTATTTTAGTAGTACCTTATTATAGGAATTCTAATATTTACTAAGTATAAGTAGTTTCTAATTTTCTATATTACTTACCTACCTTATAAGAATAGAGTTAGTAGGAAATATAATAGTTTAGTAGGAGTGCTTAATATTTATAATATTTACTACTAAAAATATAAAATCCCTATAGGATTCTATCTATATTTAAATAATAATAGTAGTAAATAAGGTATATAAATATTCTTAACTTTAAGCTATAAAAACTATATTTTTATTTATATAGAAAACCTTATCTATACTAGCGCTTACCTTAAGTTATAGAATATAGTAATATTTAAGGGTCTTTATTTACTTAGCTAGGGCTATAGCCTAACTACCTAAGTATACTATTAAGTATAAAAAACTTACCTTATTATAACCCTTTTATAACCTTTTTTTAATTAATAATATTATTACTTTTTTATTATAAGTTACTCTCTTTATTTTCTTTATTACTATTATTAGTATTCCCTTATACTTTACTACACTCCTTACTATTCCTTTTATAGCTACTTTTCTATATAAAACTATTATCTTCCTTATATAACTATATAGGGTTTCCTTAGTCTTAATACTAAAACTATAATACCTAGCTATATAATACTAACGCTACCTTAAGAGACCCTCTCTACTAAGAAGGAAATTAATTAAAACTATAAAGAGATACTTAATCTCTTTACTAAGCTAAGTAATATATATTTTAAGGCTTACTATAGTATTAATACTATAGGTAGTATAAAATAAATAAGAAAACCCTTTATTTTTAAATTATACTATATTATAACCACTAAGGACCTTATTAAAGGTAGTTTTTATAAAACCTTTTTACTTTATAAGATTTATAAATTATACTGCCTCCTAATAAATAGTAGCTTACTAAAGCTAAATATAGCTTTTATTTACTATATTATAGAACTTAATATAAATACTTTTATTTAGCTCTCTTTAACTATTACTATTTATGTTAATAAAACTTTTACTAAGTAAGATTTTTAAGCCTATACTAAAAGTAATATAAAAGATATAATAAACCTTTAAAATAGAATTATTCTCCTTAGAATCTTATAAGCCTAGTAGCTTATTAATTTTTTTATTTATCTTACTAAAACCTATAATTATTTTAATACTAAATACATTCCCCTTACCTATTATAAACTTATAAGAAACTATACTAATATTTTTATTAAGCATTGCTTATATCTCTTTAGTATATATTATAAGGCTCTTTATATTAGCACTAAGAAAGTCTAAATACTTACTACTTATATCTAAATACTAGCTAATAAAATACCCTATAACTTTTATACTAATAATATTTAAAAGGATTAATATAGTATAGGTACTAATAAAACTAAGTAAAAAATTTAACCTTAGTATAGTATATTTCTATAATAATATAGGGTTTGCTTAATATTAAAAAGAAGCTAAGGCTGTAGTAATAACCCTTAATATTTATACTTTTAATATTATAGCTAATTACTAAGGGTAAAAGATCTTTAAAAGAGTCCTAGCTAACCCTATAGTTTAATGCTTTCTAGCTAGAGATATCTACTTTATAATAGCATACTAAAGCTATACTATAAACCTTAATAACTCTAAAGCTAATAAAGCTAGTAGCATTAAGTCCCTTAGTAATAATAGTATATTTATAGGTAATAAAAGTAAGTAGCAATAGTATAGAATATAGTAGTATACTAAAGGTAAACCTTAAAGGGTTTAATAGTTCTATAAGGGATATAGATATTTATACTAACTTACTTACCTATATTCCCTTTCCTTATTTATATAACTTCTATAGGTTAGTTTATAACCTAGCTATATATAAACTTCTATAGCTTATTTCTTTTTTTTTTAATTTCTTAACTTTATAGGTAGATTACTATAAACTTACTTTTTTTTCTTTCTTTTCTTTTCTTTTTTAATTTATATAGCTTAAAATAAGCTATATTTTTTTTTATAAAGGGGGGACCTATTATAGTCTATATATAACAGTAGAACCTTTTATATATAGGAGGGTTCCGCTCCCTCTTTTTTTTATAATAAATAACTTTAACTATATATACACTTAACTACCTACTTATAACTTAAGTGTTCCTTCTCTTTATAACTTTATAACGTACCACACCTATTGTGTGAGTACCCCCAATTTACGTGTGACATCCAGAACGTAACACTACTAAAGCAAATTAAGTATTTATACCTAAAAGGCATAATAATAAAAGTTATTAAGCTATTATATAGAATTGTAGAAGCTAGAACACACTAGTGGGTAACCTATATAAAGCATTATGAAGAAAAGCTTTAAATAAGTATATTTAGCTATAACCTATACCTTCTTATTACCTTAGGTAATACTAACTGCTTTAGGGTAGTTAGTATATAAACTAATAATACACTTAGACTTAGTAACCTAACTTTTTTGAATAAAGAAAAGGTTAAGCTTTAAAAGGCTAACTTTATAGTAAAACCTAAGTAAAAGCTAACCCTAGAAAGTCTCCTTATTTTTAATAGTTATATCTTAACTAATAATAGTAATAGTATAGTTATATTAACCTAAAAAGGCTAGAGTAATAACCTTAAAACTATTAAAGCTAATAATCCTATTATAAAGTAATAATACGTTAAGGAATATACTTAAGGAGCCTATATCTTAACTATATACTAACCTAAGGTAGCCTATAACCTTTCTATAGTAGCTTAAGCCTAAGAACCTAACTAAACTAATATAAATAAGCTTAATAAGAGAATCTAATAGCAAATTAATAATACTAACTATAGTTTAAGGTATTTTATAATAAATTTACTAATAGTAGCACTTTATATATTTATTAATAGTTCTTTTATAAATAATAAGGACCTAAGCTTTTAGATAGGCTTTATAATTATTATTAGTAATAAGACTAAAAGCAGTAAAAGTGCTAAATTTAAACTTTATAGGAATATTATTATATATAGCTTTATAAAAAGTAAGAGAGTTATAAGGAGTATACTTACTTCTAAGCTATATAGAATAGTGTAAGGTACTAATATAGCCTATACTATTAGTATAACTTTAAATACCTTTATAGAATGCCTTAAATTCCCTTAAATTCTAATAATAATCTATACTAACTTACTTTTACTATATAAGTGCTTTATAAAGCTAGGTATAACTAAAGAAAAACGTTTAATAATTAATATTATAGCTCTTTAATAATTATATAATTATTATAAACTTATAGAAATCCGCTAAATTAATAGGAATAATAATATTATAAATACTATAATAAAGGCTTTACTTAATAAAGCATTAAAAACCTTTATTAATACTAATAAAGCTAATATTTAAATTAAAGGGTAGGTAAAGTGTATGTAAGCTATATAAAAGTAATAATAATAACTATAACCTATAGAATCCCTAACTATAACTAATTATATCTTTATATTTTATAATTAGGATTTACTTAATAATACTTCTCTAAACTAAGATTTTTATTTATTTTTTTAGCTACTCTTTAAGTAATTTCTCTTATAAAAAGAGAGAATTCCCTAGTATTAAAATTGCTCTTAATAGCAAAACCTTAGTGTAAGCAAAACGCTAGGTATAGCGTGTATAGGCGACCGGATAGGTCCGCTACAACGATGCACGCGGTCTAATTAGCTACACTGCCGACCGCACGCGTGGCCACAACACCACCTTTTTCTCACTTTACGAGCTTAGCTCTTAGCTTAGAAGAATCATCGATAATAGACCCTTTTTACGTTGTTTTTGTTATGCATGCATTTTAGTATCTGTTTTCCCTTTATGAGTTATTCCTAACATAGGTATTTAAAAAACTATTTTATAATAAACTCCTTATATTTTCTATTAATATTAAGGCACTCCTTAACTATATTCTATTTTTTTATTTTTTATTTTAAATCTACTTTAGGGATAGATTTATTAAAGAGAATATTATTAAAGGGGTATACCTTTTAACTAATATACTTATATATAGTGTTTACCTTTAAATTAAATATTTATATTTATTATAATAGTTAGATTTCCTTAGTAGTAGTATTTAGTTAAGCTTTCTAGCTTTTAAGAGCTTACTTAAAGATAAGCGCTAAAACCTTATCCCCTTTCTCTTTTATAATTAGCACTAGAATTTTATTTTTTTCTAACTTAAATTTTATCTTTTCTTTAACTATTTAATTAAAAGCTTCTATTTTCTTATTTTTATTCTTTTAATATATTATAAGTGTTGGTATTCCTTAGGATACTAGTGATTCTCTAAGGAATACTAGGTGGATCTGAGACTCAGTGACACAACATGGGGTCTAGGAAGGTATTCGCAAAAAGGTCTAATTTCTATCCTAATTAGTGCTATTAAAAGGGGCATTTTATAGCTAGCGTTAAGGCCATAAAAATGCCGTCGGATTCTGCGGTGAAAACTCTGCACACGCAGACTAATTAGAAGAGTCGGATTCCGCAGCTAATGTGGCCGCGAATCCGGCTCTTCCTAGCTATGCTATATTATTATAGAATGTAGCGATTCTAACACTTAAAATTCTCTCTTTTATAGAAAAAGAGGAATTACTTATAAGTTATGCGAAAATCTACCTAAAACCATAGTTAATTATCTAATTAAATAATTAATAAGAATAAGAATCCTATCTTATATCCTTAGTATTTCTCCTCTCTCCTATATGCTTCCTCCTTCTTCTCTACACGCTTTACCTATCCCTTTATATAGATTACAGCCTTATTCCTATTAATAAAGGTTTTAAAGGCTTAATTTAGTAATAATTTTATTATAGCATTAGTAATGTTATTATTACTATTAATCTACCTAATTTCCTTAATTTCCTGCCTTTTATATAATTATTGCAGTGCTATAATATTAATTATTAGTCTTTTTTCTTTTATAATGCCTAACCTTATAATACACTTATATAATAAAAGAGAATCTATATAGATAATTAT
>SRPW01000645.1:0-17626 GCA_018360225.1 Claviceps pusilla | reverse complement strand
TAATAGTAGTAAATAAGGTATATAAGTATTCTTAACTTTAAGCTATAAAAACTATATCTTTATTTATATAAAAAACCTTACCTATATTAGCGCCTACCTTAGGCTATAGAATATAGTAATATTTAAGGGTCTTTATTTACTTAGCTAGAGCTATAGCCTAGCTACTTAAGTATACTACTAAGTATAAAAAAACTTACCTTACTATAACCCTTTTATAACCTTCTCTCTATTAATAATATTATTACCTTTATATTATAAGTTACTCCCTTTATTTTTTTTATTACTATTATTTAATATTCCTCTATACCTTACTATACTCCTTACTATTCTTTTTATAGCTACTTTTTTATATAAAACTATTATCTTTTTTATATAGCTATATAGGGTTTTCTTAATCTTAATACTAAAACTATAATATTTAGCTATATAATACTAACACTACCTTAAAAGACCCTCTCTACTAAAGAGGAAATTAACTAAGACTATAAAGAAATACTTAACCTCTTTACTAAGTTAGGTAATATATATTTTAAGGCTTACTATAGTGCTAATACTATAGGTAGTATAGAATAAATAAGGAAACCCTTTATTTTTAAATTATACTATATTATAACTATTAGGGACCTTATTAAAGGTAGTTTCTATAGAACCTTCCTACTTTATAAGGTTTATAGATTATACTACCTTTTAATAAATAGTAGCTTACTAGAGCTAAATATAGCTTTTATTTACTATATTATAAAATTTAGTATAAATACTTTTATTTAGCTCTCTTTAATTATTATTATCTATATTAATAAAACTTTTACTAAGTAAAACCTTTAAACCTATATTAAAAGCAGTATTAAGAATATAATAAACCTTTAAGATAGAATTATTCTCTTTAGAATCCTATAGGCTTAATAGCTTATTAATTTCTTTATTTATCTTACTAAAACCTATAACTATTCTATTACTAAATATATTCCCCTTACTTATTATAAACTAATAGGAGACTACACTAGTATCTTTATTAGGTATTACTTATATCTCACTAGTATATATTATAAAGTTCTTTATATTAGCATTAAGAAAGTCTAAACACTTACTACCTATATTTAAACACTAGCTAATAAGATAACCTATAACTTTTATCCTAATAATACTTAAAAGGATTAATATAGTATAAGTGCTACTAAAACTAAGTAGGAGCTTAACCTTAGTATAGTATACTTCTATAATAATATAGGGTTTACCTAATATTAAGAAGAAGCTAAGGCTATAGTAATAACCCTTAATATATATACCCTTAATACTATAGCTAACTATAAAGGGTAGAAAATCTTTAAAAAGGTTTTAGCTAACCCTATAGTCTAACACTCTTTAGCTAAAGATATTTACTTTATAATAGTATACTAGAGCTATACTATAGACCTTAATAACTCTAAGGCTAATAAGGTTAGCAGTATTAAGTCCTTTAGTAATAATAATATATCTCTAGGTAATAGAAGTAAGTAGTAATAGCGTAGAATATAGTAGTACACTAGAGGTAAACCTTAGAGGATTTAATAGTTCTATAGAGAATATAGATATCTATACTAACTTACTTATATATATTCCCTTTTCTTATTTATATAACTTTTATAGGTTAGTTTATAACCTAGCTATATATAGACTCCTATAGCTTATTTCTTTTTTCCTTCTAGTTTCTTAACCTTATAAATAAATTACTATAAACTTACTTTCTTTCCTTTCTTTTTCTTTTTTTCCTTAATTTATATAGCTTAGAATAAGCTATATTTTCTTCTATAAAGGGGGGACTTATTATAGTCTATATACAATAGCAAAACCCATTATATATAGAAGGGTTCTACCCCTTTTCTTCTAGTAATAAATAACTTAAACCATATATACACTTAACCACCTACCTATAACTTAAGTGTTCCCTCTCTTTATAACTTCATAACGTACCACACCTATTGTGTGAGTACCCCCAATTTACGTGTGACATCCAACACGTAACAAATAGCTAGTTTAGTAATAGCTAGCTACTAGCTAATATAACTAATACTATAAAGATATAGAAGCTAAAGGAAAGTTTTAAGTAAAGGGGTAGTAGCCTAAGGGAATTAGATAGGGATTAGTATAGAAAATAGACTAAACGCTTAAGGTAACTTATTATAATATATAGACTACCCCTAAGGGTATTCTATAGCACTACTATACCTCTACTAACCTAGTTTACTTCCTATTTTATACTATATACTTTCCTATAATACTAGTTAAGTTTAGCTAGTAGTGTACCTCTTTTTATAGTTAGAACTAGTATAGAGCTACTATAGCTTTACTATAGAACTTAAATAAAGGCTATATATAGGTTTTCCCCCCTATACTAGGGTTTTTCCTATATAGTCTAAGTAGCAGTGGTACTAGAATTAGGCCAACAGCCCAACTAGTGTATTAATAATAATAATAATAATATTTTATTTATATTATATTAAGCTTTTAACCTAAAGCTAATATAATTATAATATAAAAACTATATAATAAGAACTAACCCCCTTTAGCCTTAAGCTTAGGCTATTATTAGCTTATAATATAAGGAGGCTATATAGCTTTATATATTTATTCTTATTATAAACTTAAGTTATAATTAATATACACTAATAATAACTAATGCCTTGTTACCCTTTATAGTACTAATATATACTTCATATATTCCTTTACTTATAAATAAAACTAAACTACCCCCTTTAAAGACTTTATAATACTTTTTATTAGAAATAATGGAGGTGGGTGCTATAGAGCACAGCTTACTAAGGTAGTGGGCTTAGTAAGCGTGCATGTATAGATCCACTGCTCTGTAGAGCAGAGCACTGCAGCAAGCTACAGTCCACTATATCTCACGAAATATAGAAGCTTTTGCGTTGCTTTTAGCACTGTTTAATTTACTAAAGAATTTATAATAATAATATCTAATAAATTATATTTAATATCTAACTTTGTAGGAATACATAGCTAGTAAGAGTGATTCTAACAGTCCATATAGTTAGCGGCTATAAGGGGGTTTTTTACTTCCTTCCTTTATATACCTACTAACCTTATTAGTAGATCCTAGTTACTAGCTAGGCTTTATAAGCTACTTTTTATTTTCTATAAAATTTATTTATATTAGAAAATAAATAAATAGACTTATAGCTATATAGATTAGCTACTAATATACTTATAATTAGTTAACTTAGTGAAAATTAATATATAACACTAAAAAACTAATTTTTAGATATTTATATAGAAAGAAAGCCTAGAATTTAGCAATAAAGAATTTAGTTTTAAGACTTTTTATAAATTCCTCCTTATTAAGAAAAATAGTGAAAATACATATTATAGGGTAGCTACCTTCCCTAACTAAGTAGCTATTAGCTAGCTTAGTTATATCCTTTAATCCATTTCTCTATATCTTTACTAATTACCTTATAAATTTAACCTAAAGACTAGGCCTACCTTATAGCTATTAGTCCGACCGCGTAGCTGTTAGAATAGGCAGAAAAGGTTAAAAAGTAAGGATTTATAGGGACCTCGCAGCTGCATGCCCACGCACACGTGACCTTCGGCCGGAATTCCGTGGTTGTGCCACCCGCGCGCGCGCACGCTTGCTGGCTTGCACTGTGACGCGCAGAATGCGCTAGAAATTAATGATAGTATTACTATACTAAGTCTCTAGTAATTTATATATAAAAGAAAATAAGTAGTGAGTAGTGTGCACAGCCGTAGCCCTTACATAGCGTAGGTTTATAATAATCTATACATTAATTAGGCTCTACCTATACGTTTTAAGTAACACACCCCTTAATTAGAGTATAACTAACTAAAGAAGGTAGCTTTAATTATATAGAGTAGAGTATATAGTAGTATTTATAAAGGTAAAGTTAAAGTAAGGTAATAAAGAAAAGTAATAAGGTAAGGTTATATAAAGACTATAGATATTATAATTTCCCCCTTATTAACTATAAATTCCTTCTTTTCTTTTTTTTATAAGTATCTTTTTTATTATAGTTAGTAAGTCTAACTATTATTACTATTACTACTATTATACCTTCTTTAAGGTTAAGGAAGGTCCTCTAGGAGAATACTCAGTAGGCACTCCCTTTAGAGGTTACCTTTAATATTTCTTTTTCTTTTAAGGCTTATAATACTAATAAGCTTTTTATAGCCCCTCTATTCTCCCTACTGCCCCTTTTATCTCCTTTATTACCCCCTTTAAGTTTATAGTGCTTTAAAGGTAGCTAAAAACTTTTTCTCTTTTAAGTATATAAAGGTTATAAAGGCTTTGCTTTAAGGACTCCCTTATTATAAAGAAAGGAGTAAATAGTAAGTTTTTAGGACGCTTTACCTTTCTCTTAATAACTTTATCAACTTTATAAAGCTAGCATTACTTATATTTTATAGTATATAGTGCTTTATACCCTACTTAGGGTATATAAAGGCTACTATTATAAGTAAGAGTAATAGTAAAAGATACTATAAGACTAAGTTTAGAAAGTCTTTAAGATATTTCTTATATAAGTTAAGTAATTATTATTATAATAACTTATACCTTATTATAGTTTTTATTACTAAATAAATACTAATAGTATAGGGTTATAACTAAAGAGTAAGCTTTCCTTTACTATATACCTTAATTCTACTATAAATATTAATGCTTTTTCTTCTCCTTAGCTATATAATTAGTGCTATTAAGCACTAAAGTTATAGCTAAAACTCTTTATAAAACTAGACTCTATATATAAGGGTATACCCTATATTAGGGCTAATAATACTACTAGGGGCTTATTGATAGTAGAAAGGGAAGCTAAGGTAGCTATAGTAATAGCTAGTATAAAAAAAGTTATTAAAAAATATATATAAAAGCGCTATTAAAGTCTTATTTCTTTAAAGCTAACGTATACCTTATATTATACTTAATGCTTACTTTGCTTTTATCTTCCTTTTTACTTTACTTTTTTACTTTATTTTTTATACTATTACCTACCTTAGGCAGATCTTATTTACCTTAGTAGCTTTTTTACTATCTAAGGGGAGGGCTTTTATATATTTTTTAGGGCAATATACCTAATGTGTTACGTGCTAGATGTCACACGTAAGTTAGGGGTACTCACACAATAGGTGTGGTACGTTATAAAGTTATAAAGAGAAGGAACACTTAAGTTATAGGTAGGTGGTTAAGTGTATATATAGTTAAAATTCTTCCTTATAAAAAGAAAGGGGGGGCAAAACCCTTCTATATAGTGGGTTCTACTATTATATATAGACTATAATAAGTCCCCCTTTTATAAAAGAAAATATAGCTTATTCTAAGCTATATAAATTAAGAAAGAAAAGAAAAAAAAGAAAAGAAAGTAAGTTTATAATAATTTACCTATAAAGTTAAGAAACTAAAAGAAAAAGAAATAAGCTATAGAAGTTTATATATAGCTAGGTTATAGGCTAATCTATAAAAGTCCTTTAGTCTACTATTATATACTATGCTATTATTACTTACTTCTATTACCTATAGATATATTACTATTACTAAGGGACTTATTACTACTGTGACGGGGGGAAAAGAACACACACCACACACCCAAAAGTGAAGGGCATGCACACAACCGAAGCTATCCCCGTCGTATTCCGGATTTCTCGTGTGCATAGATTCGGCTCTAGGTTATTGAGACTGTGCAGAAGAGGGATAATTAGATAGCTCTTTATCTAATTAGATAGTTTAAGTTATTAAAGACTAAAATAATAATATCCTTAGAATAAAATATAGATAATTATACTATAGCAGTAACTAGAATTATAATAATTAATAGTATTATGGCGATAGGTGCTTCTATACCTATACCCTAGAAAAGAAAAACAGGAAATAGATAGTTTTCTAACTATCTAAGGGCTTAGGACCTATTTATATTATTTAATTAAATGGTTTAACTACACTGTGCTAAGGTCTTACTCCTTTAGCCGCTATAATGCCTTCTTCTAAATAACTATAGACTAAATCCCTTCTCCTATAACACAATACCTCCCTAGGCTTATAGTAACATAAAAACTACTATAAGCTAATAAAACTAATAGTAATAGAACTTAAACAAAACAAGAATTTTATAATTAAATGGTTTTATAGTATCCCTTAGTTTAAACTTATACCTTTAGTCTTCTTTAATAATCTAGGTATTATTAGACTTCCTTATACTTTGCAAGTCCTATACGCTTTCTTTAGCGTAACTAGTTAACTATTAATTATATTACAACATTGCTAAGCCCTTTCTACGCAAGAATCTATACCTTATTTATTCCCCTTAACTATATCTTATACTTTAGTTGCAATTTCCTCCTAAGCCTTATAATAGATTAGTTCTAGGGGGATAATTAATAAGTATTGTGACGGGGGAAAAAGAACACACACCACACACCCAAAAGTGAAGGACATGCACACAACTAAAGCTATCCCCGTCGTATTCCGGATTTCTCGTGTGCACAGATTCGGCTCTAGGTCATTAAGACTGTGCAGAAGAGGGATAATCAGATAGCTCTTTATCTAATTAGATAGTTTAAGTCATTAAAGACTAAAATAATAATATCCTTAGAACAAAATATAGATAATTATACTACGGCAGTAACTAAGATTATAATAATTAACAGTATTGTGGCAATAGGTGCTTCTATACCTATGCCCTAGAAAAGAAAAACAGGAAACGGATAGTTTTCTAACTATTTAAGGGCTTAGGACCTATTTATATTATTTAATTAGATGGTTTAACTACACCGTGCTAAGGTCTTACTCCTTTAGCCGCTATAATGCCTTCTTCTAAATAACTGCAGACTAAATCCCTTCTTCTGTAACACAATACCTCCCTAGGCTTATAGTAATGTAAAAACTACCGCAAGCTAACAAAACTAATAGTAATAAAACTTAAATAAAATAAGAATTTTATAATTAAATAGTTTTATAATATCCTTTAGTTTAAACTTATACCTCTAGTTTTCTTTAACAATTTAGGTGTTATTAGACTTCTTTATACTTTATAAGTCCTATACGCTTTCTTTAGCGTAACTAGTTAACTATTAATTATATTACAACGTTGCTAAGCCCTTTCTACATAGAAATCCACACCTTATTTATCCCCCTTAACTATATCCTATACCCTAGTTGCAATTTCCTCCCAAGCCTTATAGTAGACTAGTTTTAGGGGGATAATTAATAAGTATATACTAAAAGAAAGGGAAAAAGCTAAAATATTACGCTAAGCAATTTTCTTATTGCATAGTTATAGCAGTAAACCTATTATAGTAGCATAGGTAGTGGGTTTAAGACTAATGTCTTTTGCTGCTGCTATAAGTGCGCAATAATTTAGATTCTATTCCTTAGCTTCTAACCTATTAAATTAATTAGACTATAGCTATTTACTATAATTAGCATTATATAGCTTTTAAAGCAACGCAGCCTTAACTTTAGCCTCTTTTTAAACATACTAAGCAATGTTATTATTTAGTTCTTATTAGGCCCTTCTTATAAATTCCTCCTAACGCTGCTATTAAAGGGCTTTTTCTTATTCTTAAAGCCCGCTAAATAAGGGAGTGAAAATTATAAAGATTTCTATAAGAGCACTAAGAGATAATATACTATGCTTACGTTGCCTATAGGCCTCTTAAGAGGATTAGGCAGGCTTTCCTAAAAGTATAAGTGCTATTATCTTATTGCCTTATTTAGAAGTAGAAAATAACTATAGTAAAAGTAAATATTATAATACTTAAGGCAGCAATAATAACTAACTAAGGGGAGAGAGCATATTCTAATTAAATAGTAGAGGCGGAATAAGTAGTAAAGGAGAAGGCTAACTTATCCTTTAAAGGGTTACAACTATTTTAAGCTCCTACCTCCTATAAGTTAATTAGCTAAGAATAATCCTATTAATAATTTAGGGTTTAAAGTAGAGTAAGGGAGTTATAAATTAGTAAGAATCCTATAACCTTATATTATAGAATTATGCTTACATAGAATTATATATTATAACACATTTAATGTTGCTTAACTTATAGTTCTAAGCAGAAAGTGCTAAGGATAAAGACTAGCCTTTACTAGTAGTTTAGCTAAGAACCTAAGGAAGAAGGAATTTTCCCTTAGGTATCTAATGAAGATAGCTAACATTAAACTAAGCATATTAACGCCCTTTATTATAATTAGATAGCATAGCATATCCCAACTCATTTGCTACTATATTAGTAAGAATACAAAGAGTTCTTTTTATTCTAAAGCTATACATAAAAGGGTTATTAAGAATATTATCTATAAATACCCACTAGCATAAGGGGAGTTTAAAGCGGTTAGCCTATTATTTAAGAAAGTATGCCCCTAGAATGTTTTTAACTAGAATCTTTATTTCTTACTATTTCTTTAAAATCTCTATAAAGTAAACGCTAGAAAAGCCTTAGAGAGTATAAATAAGGAATGTAAGACAAGCGTAACCATATTTATATAAGCTACTTTAAGAAGGCCCTGGCACTGTAATAGCCCTAAATTAATATAGGTAGTTTAATTGCTATAGAACCTATTTAAATCCCTTTATAACTTTTTTAAATCTAGCCTTATAACTAGTAGAAAGAGTATTATAAAAGTAAAGGCATCCCTTATAACAATTAAAGACAAAAGCAGTCTAATAATTTATAAAATAAATAAATCCTCTAACTAAATGCTTACTATACTAGGCTTAATAAAGCAGGTATATATTTAATTAGCCGCTATACTGTATATTAATAAGGTTATTACTTAGAAGCCTATAGTACGTTCTAGGAGTCTTATCCTTATATGTTTTAATTATAATGTTTTCGTTATTAATACGAAATTTAAGAGGGAGAATAATAATATGTTTTTTAAGGCCTTATATAATAATCCTTCCTATAGCAATAAGGGTAAACTAGTTAAGCTAGTTATACCTATAGCTAATAAAGAGGGCATAGAGAAGGCTATAAACATTATTTAGATAACTAGTCTAAGTTAATTTAGTCTAACTATTATTAATTAGCCTAACTTCTATAAAGTTATTTAGGTTAAATTAATAAGGGTTAAAGTGTATAGTAAAGGCTACCTAGTAGAATCTTAGCTAAAAAACAGTAGGCTAGGCTAAGAATATCTAATTAAGTAATGTATTAATGAGTAAGGCCTCTATAGTAGTGTAAAAGGCACTAAACCTTCCATAGGATTTAGCTAAAGCAGTAAGGGCAGGCAAGCTCTATAGCAAGAAATAATCTACCTTACTAGGTATAATATAACGGACATTTTAAGGGATTCTATACTGCTAGGGGATGTAGTTATCTATCTTACTATCTAATTAGATAGTTAATATATAGAAGAAGTAAGAAAATAAAATTTATAATCCTTTTTTTATAAAAAAGTAAAAGCTATAAGCCTAAAAATAAGGGAATGTAATAAGATATTAAGCAATGAAATAAGATAGGTAATAGCAATAATAATAGTAGAAGAGGGGGAGTGTGTTAATAGCTTATATAAAAGAAAGCTTAAGAGGTTAGGTTATAAAGAAATAGATAAAAAGAAAAGAGGGAGAATAAGGAAGCAAAGCAGGGCTATGTGTTTATTATAATAACACAGTTTATTAACATTCTTTAAGCAGGCTAGCTGCTAGGCAGACTATTTAATTAGTTACTAGCTGTTAGTCTATAAGTAGTAATTCACAGTACTGGCCTTATACGTAAGACCCTTCCTTTCCTTAAGTGTAGCTTCTTTTTATTATATCTCTTCCTTTTTACTTTTTTTTCCTTTTAACTTCTTCTTAGCAGTCTTTGCAAACTATTAATTATAGATTGTCTTAATTACCCTTGCTCTTAGCTTCCTAACGTTATTAATATTATTACTTAGAAGCTTAAAGAGCAGTCCCTATCTTTCTTTAATAATCTTACTTAGCGTAATAGAGGCAAGATCTTCTATATAACTATTAAAACCTATATAGTATATAAACTATTTAATTAGATAGCATAGGATAGGACTAATAGACTAAAAGTTCTATTATCTTTTCTAGATCTCTATACTTAGCGGTATTAACATTAATAAGGGCAGAGTTTCTATATATTTACTAATAAGCCTTTAAAAGAAAAAGCTTAAGAAATAGCTAAAGCACTTTACAGATTTCTTTAAAGCTATAAACCCTTAGAAAGACCTTTTTAGAGATATTCTACGCGCTTATCCTAAGCTCTAAAGGCCTGCCTATGCTAGAAAGCAGTACAGTAGTGTTATTATCCCTATAAAGCTTACATATCCTAAGGGATACTTTATAATAGCTGTTATAGAGCGCCCTAAACGAAAGCTATCGTTCCTTATGTAGATATATAGGCAGATAAACATAGCATCCTGCTCTTCCTACATTAATATATATCTAAAGACAGTTACAGCCTTTAGTAAGCATATAAGCATGCCTTATTATAAATATATTTCCTTTAGAAAGGTCTGTAATAGTGCGTGTAGTAATTATATCTAGAAGTCTAAGAATTACAAGTGGGCATGCGCTTAGGGTTATTACTTAGAAGCTAGTAAATCTTATCCCTTTACTCCCTTTCTTAGAAAAGAGGCTGCTTTTATTAATATAGAGGAGGAATATCTAGATACTAAATTGCTTAATTTTAGTAGCTTAACTAGAGACATAGCACCTGTTATCCTTATTAATATGCCTTCCCCCTACCCTATATTAAAGGAATAGATAAGCTAAATTTATCTATTAAGCATAGCTAAATATAAAGGGTTATTAAAAAGGAAGGGAGGGAAGTTAAAGTAGGGAGGAGCTTAGGTTAAAGTTAAGTAGATAGACTATTTAATTAAATAGAAGAGTAATAGAAAAGAGGAAAGAAAAACAATAAAAACCTTAGATAAAACTGTTTTCTATAATACTAATAAATATAGAAAGAAAGGGTTAAACCTTAAGTAAAAGAATTCCTAAAATAACTAGTTAAATAGTTAATAAGGTGTAATATAAGTAATAAAACTAAGGGATTAAATAAAATAAGGAAAAACTATAGCGCTTCCCCCTCCCTAGGTAATAAGGCAAGCAGTGCCTTACCACTAAAAGAAGCGGAAGACTATAATAAAGTAAAATTAAATATATTAAGAAAAAGAAAGAAGAAAAACAATAGGGGAAGAACAGAGAAGGTTTAATGGGTTAATAATTAAGGGAAAGATAATATACCTAATACTAAAGTTGCTATTTATTAGTGAGTCCTAGTATCTATACTTTAATCTAGTGGTAGGGATATCGTTAAGGTAGCACGCTTACCTCCTTATCTAAAGAATCCTTATCTTCTAAGATACCCCTTAGAAGAGGGGTTTTATTAGAATAGGAAACCATTTAATTAGACATATTATAATCAGCGTTTAATGGAAGTAGGGCTATAAGTTTGTTGTCTAAGTCTATTAAAGTTATACTATAACTAGCTAGTTAATGCAGCTAGTTATCAGTAGAGGAAGTCTACTAACCATTGCTATTAGGAATAAACTTCTTAATATAATCTCTATTAACTATTTTATTAAGAACAATCCTATCTAAAGTTTAGAGCCTATATGCTTTTATAATTAGTGCCTAACTATAGACTTAGAAAGGGCTATTCTATCTTATTGTTAATTTCCTAGTTAAGGATATATCCATTACACAATATATATTATATACTAAAACAAGATCCCCTAGAACTAATTAATTAGACTTCTTACAGATAGAGGCTACTTATTTCTTATTAGTCCTAGCTATAAGCTATTATTAAAATTAAAGCACCTTTTTCTATACAGCTACAATATCTACGTCCTTCTAGTTAAGAATACAGATCCTAGCTTTAAAAAGGTCCTATACTATAGTTACCTTATCCTAGTTAATAAGTCACTAGGTTAGAAATTCTACTTTAAGGGGTAGCAGAGGTTCCTATCTATAGATAAGGTAAAAGGCTAATTAACTATAAGAGGACCTAATTGCGACGCAATTAGCAAGGAAAGCTTATTTAAGATACTTTAGCTATTTCCTATTTAAACTACCTAATTTAGTAAGTATAGAAGCTAGGGACTAATGCCCTACTTTAATAAGGCTATTTGCTTTAGGGTTATAGCTAAAGGTCTGTATGCCTTACATGCTAAGTTACGCTAGGGCATTGCTAAGCTTCCCTCTTATCTCTAGACCTCTATTATAGACAATAAATAGTATTAATCTAAATCTACTAATTAGAGTATTAAGAAAGCAGCGAATAGCTTCTATTATAGCAGTGCAAACTAGTTTAGCTTTAATTTATCCTATAAGGTTATATTAAGCTTCTAGAAGGTACTTATACCTATAATTAAATAGTAAGTGTTAAGTGTTAATATATATCTTACTTATAGGGTTGCCTAGAGCAATAGGTATTACAAGCTTACAATAGCGCTACAGCGCAAATATTTAGTAAACTTTACAGCATTATAGCATTTCCTATACAGTATTCTATATTCCTCTCTAGTAGTACCTTTATTATACTACTTAGTAGACTACTTTTACTCCCTTATAAGCTATTAAAAGGTGAATCCTCTTAATAATAGACTGCCGCTTATCTAGGTTATTAATAATAAACGCTAGGCCCTTTAAAAGGCCTATAGGTCTTTTATAAAGCTTAGCGCTATTAATAAAGAAACGCAACGCCTTTCTCTTTAATGCCCTAAACTTCTCTGCTAAGTAATTAAATAGTTTATCTAAGGTTATAAGGTAAGAAATAATTTACTATAACTTAGGGGTGTAGTAGGTAGTATCTACCTCCCTAAGTTAATTAGTATAAAGCTACAAATTAATAAATTGCTTAATATCTTCCTTAATAACCCTATTAAGGTTATTAGATAGCCTAGAACCTTTCTAAGACAACCTATTAGCAGCTAAATATTGCTTTCTAGGGATATATTAGACCTTAAAGTTAAATAGAAGGATATAGCTAAGCTAGCAGGTAATAATAGCACTAGGGATATTATTAATAGCACCCTAAAGTTAATGCTTTAGAACTATTAAATTAGTCTCTAAAATAAAAGGCACACTAAAGAGGTAAATTTAAAGCCTATAAAGGGTATAGAGTAAAGCCTAATATTCTTATTTAGTTATATTGTATTTAACTTCTACATCATTCTATATACTGCTTTTAAACTACATAGAATATCGCTTATTATTAACCTCCTACAACAGCGCAGCACCCTAACTAATGTTGCTAGCATTAACTATAAGCATAATATTACTATAACCATTAGATATATTAATTAATTATAATATTAGAGTAGTTATAATAGTATTAATAACTTTCCTTATTACTTCTTTATGTTTTAGACCCTATTCCTAAGCAGTATTCTTATAGAGAAGATACACTAAGGGCAGCGTAATTATAGTAAAATAGGGTATCTAAAGACAGTAGAAAGTTACAAAACTAAGGAAAGAGCGTACATCCCTTATATTTTAATAAGTAACCTATTCCTTAAGCTTAATAATCTTTTCCTTAGCAGGCCTATGCCTATATATACTATAAATATAGCTAATAACTACAGCTATAGGTTAATAGAATTTGCTTTTAATAGTAGATATAGTGTAACTAGTAAGCTTTAGGTTTAAAAGCATATTATCTAAATTAATTAAATGCTCTATAATATATTTTTATACTCTAGGTAGGATTTTAGTATTATTATATATAGTAATAGGTCCTTTCACTGTAATATTATTAAGGAAGGGCGCATATACTTAGGGTATTAAGTTAAAGAGAATGCGCCCTATAATCCTAATAAATTATATAATTAAATTTATAGCTCCTTAAGGCAGGTAACATAACCTTAAGAGCCTAATTAGAGTTATAATTATAGTAAGGTCCTAACTTACCATAGCTAGTTCTACCTAGTTATATCTAGAGAGAAAATTAATAAGAGAGAGCATCTTATACATTAAAAATTCTTTACTAAACGCTTTAGCACCCTATAGAATGCCTACATCCCTAATTATAACACTATTGTACTTTATTATAGATAGAATTAACCTAATCCCCCTATTTTTCTTTATAATAAGGAAATAAGGGTTCTAATAGGAACTATAAGATTCTTCTAGTAAACCATAATCTAACTTTTTCTTTAATAACTTAACTAATTTTAACTAAAGGGCAAGGGGAATAGGAATAGACTAAGCTTACTAAGCTAAATGCTCTATAACTTTAATAACTTAGGGCAGTGCAATAAGAGGGTTAACCTTACTAATATATAATAAGTCCTAACCTAAAGCAGCCTCCCTATTACTAAGGATTTCCTTAAAAACATTAAGTTCTTAAGGTATAAGATATTCCTCTATTATAGTAACTATTTAATTAAGTCTTTCTTAGGTTAAACAAAATCCCTAAGGGTGTTTAGAAAACCATCCTATAATAAATTCCTTATATTTCCTATTAGTGTTAAGGCGTTCCTTAACTATATCCTATTTCTTTGTTTTCTATTTTAGATTTCCTTTAGGGACTAATCTATTAAAGGGAATGTTATTAAGGGGGTATACCTTTTAGCTAACACACTTATATATAGTGTTTACCTTTAGATTAAATATTTATATTTATTAAGATAGTTAGATTTCCTTAGCAGTAGCATCTAGTTAGGCTTTCTAGCTTTTAAGAGCTTACCTAAAGATAAGCGCTAGAACCTTATCCCCTTTCTCTTCTATAATTAGCACTAGAATTTTATTTTTTTCTAATTTAAATTTTATCTTTTCTTTAACTATTTAATTAAAAGCTTCTATCTTCTTATTTTTATCCTCTTAGTGTATTAGAAATAAATTAACTATAACTTTAGACAGCAAAGCTTCGTTAACTATATCCTATATAACTAAGCTAGCTACTTAAGATATAACTATAATATTTCTAAAATAGTATTTTATCCTTAATTCCCTAGGGCCTTAACTATAATTAAATAATACTTACGCTTAATAAATAAACAGTATGCCTAAGATTAAGGGGACTAAGACTATATTAGGTATAATATAGAAGCAAACTAGTGTTTAAACATTTTTAAAGAAGAGCTTTATATAAACTTTGCCTTTAAACTTAATAGTATTATTTAAGTAGGAGGTGCTATTAGCATTAATATTCATTAGGTGTACCTTTAGACTAGCCTTGCAAGCAAATTCTTCTATAATTAGGTTCCCCTATAACTTATAATTAATTAAAGCTAGTATTAATAGACCTTCTAGGTCTTTAAGTTAGACTTATAGGTAAGGGAGATCTTATAAGTGGCCTACTATTATATATAGGTAGATAACTCTACAAGATCTCTCCCCCTTATTTAGCTTCTAATTAATTTATACTAAGTAGGATTATATATAATTAGATAAATTACAGCCTAGTTAAAGCAAATTAGTATAAAGAGTCGTTAATCCCAGTCTATCTTATAGCCACTTCTATAAGGCACTACTAACTTTAACTATAGAATTGCTAACTTATTATATAGTAAGTTTATTAGTATCCTCTTTCTCTTATTACTCTATAAGTTTAGTTATAGTCTTAATAACCTAGGTTATTATCCTTTAATTAAATAATCTAGGTATTTCCTAATATTAATATTCTTAAGGTTAAATCAATCTAGCTAACTTAGATAACCTATTATAATAAAACACTTCCTTAATCCCTTTAGTATAGGTAGCATACTTACTAGTAGCTAATCTAGCTAACAATAGAAAGAGCTTAAAGAGGTTGCGTAGGCTTACGCCTACCTTTTTACTAAAGACCTCCTTATAAAGCTAAGTAATAAGATAGTTTTATAGTATCCCTTTTCTATTGCCTATAACGCCTAAGTCTTCTTTCCTAAATTGCCTTATAAAGGCTAGCTATAATCTTTTATTAACTAAGGGTTTATTAGGAATCTCTTTAACCTATACTCTCTTTAGCATATTAATATTAATAGCTATATTAGTTAGGCTAGTATCTTTAACTCTTTCTAAGGTTATTACTTTAGTTATAAGCTATAGCTCTCTTAGTAGTACCTTAGTAAGCATAGGCCTCTATTACTTAGGTTTATATAGTAAAAGGTTTAATTACTTAGTAATATTATTAAAGACTCTCTTCTTATTAATTAATATAATCTAGTAGTCTATAGGGATATCCTTATACTTTAGCACCTAGTCTATAAGGTAATTAATAGTATAATCTTTAAAATACTAAACCTAAAAGATAGCTAAATAATAAATATAACTCCTAGTGTTAAGGAATAGGTTATAAAGCATAGGGGGAACTTAGTACTTTAGTAAATTGTCTCTAATTATAAGAATTTAAGCTTAGGAGTTATATTATATAAACCTAACCTTTTAATTATATTTTAAGAAGTTATAATAATTAGAGTAATAGCCTTCCTTATTATAGTAAAAGCAGTGGTTAAACTAATGTCTATAGGCGCTAAAGATATTTAAGTAGATATTAAGGTACTCCTATTGCTCCCTAGCTTATATAGCATTATAAGATATAAGATATAGAAAGCTTATTCTCTTATTTATACAATATAAGGGATTATATAGTTACGCTTACCCTTAAAGTATAGTAATCTGCAGTTCTTCTAGCTTCTTTACTAAAGTATTAATCTAGCCCTTATAGTTATTATTTTCCCTGCTATCTTAGAATATTAATTAGAATAAATTAGCTAGTTTAACTCTTTTTATTTAGGTTTTATTAATAGTAGAAGGGGCTAGCTAAAGGACTTTCTTATAATTAAATAGTTAATTATTAAGGTAAGTGTTAATAGTCTTAGCTAGGTTACGATTCCTAAGCTATAGGCGCGTCTTTATATAATTATTTAGCTTAGTCTATAAGGTCCTATAACTCTTATAAATAAACAATTCTCTACTAATTCCTTACTTATCTATAAAGCTAATAATAATTTAACTAGGAATAGCTTTATAGATATATATAGATTATACTAAAAGAGTCTTCTAGTTATTAGGGAATGCTTTTAATATTAGCGCTTAGTACTGCTATAGCTATAAGTAGGTATTAGAGAACGTCTAAGGGCACTGTATATTAAGCTTCTTAAGCTAGTTTATTATGCTCTTAGTTCTTTCCTAAGGAGTAGCTTAATACTAAAGAAGCAATGCTTCCTTAGCCTTCTCCTAAGTGTATATAGTTATAAGGGTCTTAATATCCTTATAAAGCTTAGGGGCAACTTCTTTTTTAAGCATTTAGCACCACTTATTATTAGAAAGACTAAGGGCATGCATCTTTGCTTTAAAGTCCTTTAAAAAGTTAGCAATATCTTCTTCTATAAATTAGTCTACACTATAGTTACTTTAAAGGGATATAAGGGCATTCTGCCTGCCTAGGGTTTCCCTAAGGAGCTTAGTAAAGACCTTTAAGTTAAGTCCTTTAATAGTATTAGTAAAAGTAGTTATAGTAGTAGGAGAAGAGTTTTTAATATAAGGTAGGACTAGGCTTAGTTACTCTATACTAACTTAGTTAAAAAAAGAAGAAGATAAGGTTAATAATACTTACTTAAGTTAATCTTTAGGGCTAATATTATTGGATATAGGTGTAGGCAATAGGTAGATTAATTAATTAGGAGGCTTCTTCTTACTTATACTTTCTCCTTTATAGACCTAGCTATATTGTTATT
>SRPW01000644.1:0-17629 GCA_018360225.1 Claviceps pusilla | reverse complement strand
TAGCTATTAAAGCTATTAATAACTCTACTAAACCTAATAGCCTTATACTAACTTTACTTATATTTAGGGCATATTTATAGATATTATATAACTCCCCCCTAAGTCTATTAGTAGTATAAAGAGCTGCTTTATTATAAAAAGCTACTAATAAAGCTTAGTATTGCCTTATATAAAGGCAAGTCTCTAACGCCCTTAATATATAGAATAGTTTAAATACCCTTCTATTACACTTACTACTACTGTAATTAAAAGTTTATATTTAGTATAAGAAAGAAGGTTAGTATAGTCCTTATAAATTACTATTATTTAATTATAAGACCTATACTATAGAATTACCTTATAGACCTATAAAATTCCGCTTAATAGTAATAAAGCTATACTACTATAATGTAAAAAAGCCTATAAATATAGAAGAAATTAATAATAAAGATAAAGAAGATAAGATAGAGAATGCTAATGTAAATAAGGGTTAATTACTATAAGAACTACTATAATAAAAATATAGAAAACCTAGAAAGCATTTACTTATCTTAAATTATACTAAAGATTCTAACTAAAATAATAAAAAACTTAGTATTATAAGTTTTCTTACTAAAAAAGAAAAAGGTAACTAGAAGCTAGTAGTTAACCTATATAGGTAGAGAAAAATTACTACTAAGGGATAACTATTTAAAGCATCTAATTAAAAGGAAATTAATACTTTACTAGTAAGAGATATCTTTAAATTTATTATATTTAATAAGGAAGAGTATAGCAATTAGCGCCTTTTTTACTCTTAAATAATAAAAGAAATTAAAGGGAAAGGTATAGATAAGCTATATAAGAAATTAAAGCTAGTAATATAAGGCTATAGTAATGTAGAAAAGGTATAGATTTTAATATAATTCTTAATAATTTAATAAGTAAGCTAGAGGCTTATTATTATATTAGCACCTTCCCTAGCAAAAGATTATATCTTTTTATAGTTATAGAATATTATATAAGCATATATTTAATTAGAAATAACGCTAAATCGCTTAATTATTACTAAATTACTAATATAAATTATATATTTATACTTAAAGGATACTATAATAAAAGTTATAAAGCCCCTTTATAGTATTACTAAAGCTAGTATATATTAATAGGCAACCTATTTCTGCTATTACTATAAAAAGCTAATAATAATTACTTCTATATATAATCTATATTTCTTAATAGTATTTAATTTAATTAGATGTTTTAGTGTAATTAGTATATAAATAAATAATACCCTTAGTCTTAGCAATATAAAGTTTTTAGAAATAAAGAAATTAGAATTAAAGAAGGCAGGATTTATAATAAAACCTAAATAAATCCTAACACTAACTAAACCCCTTATTTTTAATAGATATATCTTATATAAATTTAATAGAAATTATATTAAACTCTATTAAAAAGGGTAAAGTAAGAAGCTTAGAGTTATTAAACCTAATAAGCTAACTATAAAGCAGCAATATATTAAATAAAGAGCGTAAGGAGTATATATATTGTTAGTTTGTTAATTAGAGGCTATATTTAACCTTTCTATTGCTATATAAGTCTAAAATCCTAATAAATCCAATGTAAATTATCTAAATAGAAGGATTTAGTAGTAAATATAGCATTATAACTATAGATTAAGGTATATTCTGCTTAATCTTACTGCTATAGCTTTATATATCTTTATAAATAGTTCCTTTATAAATAATAAAGACCTAAGCTTATAACTAAAATATATAATTATCCTTAGTACTAAAGAAGTGGGAATTAGATTAGATTTTATGCTAAAAGGCAATATTATAATATATAGCTTTATAAAAAGTAAAAGAGTTATAAAGAGTGCCCTTACCTCTAAGCTATATATAATAGTCTAAGGCATAAATATTGCCTATATAATTAGTATAATGCTATAGACTATTATATAAAAGCTATAAATCCTACTAATACTAATAATTATCTATATAGATTCTTTTTTATTATATAAGTGTATTATAAGGTTAGGCACTATAAAAGAAAAGAGACTAATAATTAATATTATAGCACTATAATAATTATATAAAAGGTAGGAAATTAAGGAAATTAGGTAGATTAATAGCAATAATAATATTGCTAATGCTATAATAAAATTATTACTAAATTAAGCCCTTAAGACCTTTATTAATAGGAATAAGGCTATAATTTATATAAAGGGATAGGTAAAGTATATAAAAAAGAAGGAGGAAGTATATAGGAGAGAGAAGGAATACTAAGGGATATAAGGCAGGATTTTTATTCTTATTAATTATTTAATTAGATAATTAACTATGGTTTTTAGGTAGATTTTTATATAACTTATAAGTAATTCCTCTTTTTCTATAAAAGAGAGAATTTTAAGTATTAGAATTGCTGCATTCTATAACAATATAGCATAGCTAGGAAGAGCCAGATTTGTAGCTATATTAGCTACAGAATCCGACTCTTCTAATTAGTCTGCGTGTGTAGAGTTTTTACTGTAGAATCTAACGGCATTTTTATAGCTTTAACGCTAGCTATAAAATGCCCCTTTTAAATAGCACTAATTGTAATAGAAATTAGACCTTTTTACGAATACCTTCCTAGACCCCACGTTGTGTCACTAAGTCTTAGATCCACCTAGTATTCCTTAGAGAATCACTAGTATCCTAAGGAATACCAACAATACCTTTACTAAGGAATTAACTATACCTAAAGGGGATTTTAAAGTAGAAAAAAATAAACTTATTACTTAAGTTTTAGTAAAGGGAGATATTATAGTATATAAAATATAAAGTATTTATACTTAAAGTATAAACTAAAGGTTTATAAAGAAATAAAATAAATAATAAAAAAGGTACTATTTTTTCTCCTACTTTTTTATAATAAAACTAAGTTTATTAATACCTAAATAAATAGTAAATATAATACTTTTACTACTATAAGTAAAAAAATAGCCTAAGCACTTAGCTTTTAAAGATTTTATTTTACTACCTATATACCTTTATTATAGCTACTTATATTATACTATTCTATTATAGTAACTTTAGTATATACTTTTATATTACTTATTTAGTTTATTTTAAAGCTAACTTAAATAACTAAATATTCTTAATAATAGCTTATATTATTCTAAGCCTTTTTTATAACTATATTTTAAAGGCACCTTAGCTTACTTATAATTATATTACACTATATATAAACTAGCGCTTATTAGTTATTAATTTATAGCTAGGCCTTATAATATATATTTAAGGTATATTATATTAAAATACCTATACTTATAATTTTAGGGTTAGTTTATACTAATCTTATTAAAAGAGCTACTAAATTAAATACTTTAATTTACCTTATTACTACTAGCTTATAAAAGATAAATTAAGCTTTAGCTTCTTTATTAAAGCCCCTAGCTTTAAACTAAAATAATATATAAGCCTAGCTCTTTACTAAATTATATAATTTTAAAGACCTATTTTATAAAAAGAAAGTAAATACTTTATCTCTTTATAAAGGCTATATAAATTATTATATTTATTTTTATAAAAATAAAGATAGGCTTATATTACCCCTTCCTTAGGCTCCCTTATATAATATACTCTATAATTAGCTTTTTAAAATCTAAAAGTAAATAGTAAACCTAATAAATAAAGGTTAAATATATACCTTTTTTTTATTAATAGTAGCTTTAGTTTTATTAATAAAGAAAGTAAATAAAGGTTAGTGTTTTTATATAAACTATTATACTCTAAATACTATTATAAATTAAGATTACTACTTACTACCTTTAATTAAGGAAATATTATAATCCCTAGCTAAAGCTAAGTAGTTTATAAAGCTTAATATTTACTTAGCCTTTTATTATTTATTAATAGTAAAGGGTAATAAATACTTTATAGCTTTTTATACTTAGTTTAGGCTCTTTAAGTAGCTTATATACCCTTTTAGTTTTATTAGTATACTAGCTAGCTTTTAGCGTTATATTAATAGTATACTTAGTAACACACTTAGTATATATATTACTGCTTATTTTAATAATATCCTTACTTACTCTAAGGGTTTCTATAAGAAATATATAAAGCTAACCTAAAAGATCTTTTTATAGCTTTAATAAGTAGGATTATATTTTAATATAAAGAAATATACCTTTAATATATAGAAAGTTAAGTACTTAGGGTTTATTATATTTATAAGCTAGGTAGTATACCTAAACCTAGCTAAAGTAAAAGCTATTATAAACTAAAAGCTTTCTACTTAAGTATATAGGGTATATAGTTTCTTAGGCTTTATAAACTTTTATTAGAAATTTATACTAAATTTTATAAATTTAATAGGGCCTCTCTTTATACTTATAAAAAAAGAGATTCTTTTTATTTAGTTTAATAAATATAAGATAGTATTTTAATGCTTTAAGGATAATTTTATTTTATATTTTATTTTAATATAATAAAACCTTAATAAAAATATAGTATTAAAGTCTAATACTTCTAGGGAGGTATTAAGTAGCTACCTTTTTTAATATAATTTAGCTAAGGTTTTATACCTTATTATATATTATTCTATATATTTATTACTAGTAAAGTAAAATTATATTATTAATAATAAAGAGCTACTAAGTATTATTTCTTACTTAAAGGTATAATTAATAAAACTATATAGTATAGCTAAGCTTTTTACTATTTTTATAAACTATAAAAACCTTAAGTATTTTACTAGCTTATATAAAATATTTAAAAGGTAGGCCTAATAAATAGAGTTTCTCTCTCTTTTTTATTATTACCTTTATTATTAACCTAGTTCTTAAGTAGAGTAATTTAATGCCCTTTTACACTATAAATAGAATAAGTCCTTATTTTTAAAGTAGCTATAGTAATTACTATAGCTTTTTACTATAGCTTATTTATCTACTTTAATAAAATTATAATTAAATAATAGAGAGTATTTAAATAATTCTTTATTAAGCTTTTTTTTAAAGCCTTTTTAAGGTAATGCCTACTTTACTAATATATACTTTTAAAAGCTTTAGAACTAAGCTATATAAGTAAATAAATTATATATTATTAAGATTACTATACTATATTAGGGAATATACTGCTTCCCTTTAGAGGCTAAGATATAATAATAAATTAGTAACTATACCCTTAATATATATAGTATATTGCTATTCTAAGGCTATTTATAGGTGCCTAAGTATAAGCTACTTACTATAATACTAATTTAGTAAGTTTATAACTCCTTTATATTAAAATACTCTAGAAAAAATACTATATTCTAAGCTTTTTATTATAACTATTATTAAAAGGGTATATTTATAAATATTATATATTATATATAAAACTATTATTACTATACTAAGTAAAAGAGTTAAAGGCTAAGATAAGGCTTTTTATACTTGATTTTAGCCTTTAACTATTATTAGTTCTAAATCTTTATAAACTTTATAATTAAACTACTTATAACTAATAAAGACTCTTTATATTACTTAATAGTAATTATAAATTACTTATTTAAATATATATAGTTAAAGCTAATATAAAGTATAAACACTAAGATATATATAGATTAGTTTTTATATTATTAGTAGTGCTTTTATAGGTTTCTATATAGTATTATTTTTAATTATAGCTTAAATTAAGTTAGTACCTTTTAGTTCTCTTTATATACTTTAACTAATACTTAGTATTTTTTTTTTACTTTTTATTACTTATAAATAAATAATAGTATAAAGTATATAAATTAAAAGGTATAAGTAATCCTTAGAGTTATAGTTATATTTTCCTAAATAAACTAGCTAAAATATATAATAGCTTACTAATTAGTATTAAATAACTATACCTTTACTATTATCAAGATAAGTACTAATTTAGCCTTATATAGGTTTAATATAGACTTAGTTTAGTATATACTGCCTTTAGCTAAAATCTAAATATCTCTTAAGGGGTAGGTAATATAATTTCTAAAATATATTTAAAAGGGTATTTAACTTACTTAAGCTATAATTAACTTTACTTAATAATACTAGTAAAAGGCTATAAACTACTTATAATACCTAGCTAAGAAATATTATATTAAGAATAAAGTCTAGCTTAGCCTATAAAATATTTATACTAAATAGCTAAGTAAAAAACTTAATTAAGTTATAGTAAAATATATTATACTAAAGGTTTTATACTATTAATAATTTACTTAAATATCCTAAGAAGTATATACCCTATTTTTTATATAAACTTAATAAAAAAATAGTAAATAACTTACTTCTCTTTTAGGTTTTATAAAATAGCTATATTAGTTTAATTAAAATAGCTATATTAGTTTAATTAAAATATATAATAATTCTAAGAAGGAGTTATTAAAATATATAGAAAAAAATATATTAGTAATAAAAAATACATAAGGATATAGTAAGTAGTAAAATATATTAGTTAAATAAAGTAAATATATATAGCTAACTTAAAAGCCTTTTAAAAGTATAGTAAATACTATTACTTTTATAAGGTTTAAAGTATAATAAAGTAATATACTTTATAATAATAATTTAATAAAGTAGTAAAGAATATTTTATTTAAAGGTTATTAATATATAACTTTAATTATATTAAGCCTTTTTCTTCCTTTTTTATATATATAGACTTAGTAGCTTAAATATTTTAATAGTTTTAAAGCTTTTTTTTAATATTTTTTTATTACTTTCTTTTTAGTTATTATTTAAACCACTATTAAAGCTAAAAGTATTATTAAAGTAAAGCTAATAAAAGGGAGTTTAAATAGCTAATATATTTATATAATTAGTAAAGGTATATTAAATAGTAAATAATTTATAAGTATTTTATATTATGATAGTATATAAAGAGTAAAAAGTAGTACTATTAAGGTTACCTTAGTTTTACTTAGGTATATTATTATTATTATTATTACTCTAGTCAGGCTTGTAAGCCTAATACTAGTACTACCGCTACTTAAACTATATAGGAAAAACCCTAGCATAGGGAGGAAAACCTATATATAACCTTTTTCTATATTTTATAGTAAAGCTATAGTAGCTCTATACTAATTTTAATTATAAAAAGTAGTGTGCTACTAGCTAAACTTAATTAATATTATAAAAGAGTATATAGTGTAAAATAGGAATTAGACTAGGTTAGTAGAGGCATAGTAATAATGTAGATCTCTTATAGGGGTAGTTTATAAGTTATAGTAAGTTACCTTAAGTGCTTAGCCTATCTTTTATACTAATCCCTAGCTAATTCCTTTAGGTTACTATCTCTTTACCTAAATTCTTTCTTTAGCTTCTATACCTTTATAATATTAGCTATACTAACTAGTAGCTAGCTATTATTAAACTAACTATTAGCTATTTATTAGTTATATAATAAAAAAAGAAAGAAATACTATATTTACTTTTTTTTCTTTATTTTTAAGCTTTTCTTTTTTTTCTTTCTTCTTTATTTATTACTTTTATTATAAGTATACCCCTATTTCTTTTTTTATAGTAATGCTGCCCTATTACTACCCTAAACTAACTATAGTATTATTAAAAATGCTACTTACTCTTATAATAAAATTAATTATTATATTTAGAGTAAGTATTAGTTTCTTTTTAATATATTACTACTACTAACCTTTATATAGCTAAGCTAATTATAAGCCTAGCTTTATAAAGCTTATTTAATATAAGCTAAAAATATTAAAAAATAATACTATAGTATTAAAGGTTAGTGCTCTCTTTTAACTTATATTACTCTTATTACTAATTTAAGTAAGTATTAGTAATATATACTTTAAGTATATAAAAGTAAAAAAACCTTATTTAAATATAAGTATTATATTTATTATTTATATTAATAGCTAAGTAATAGCTAATTAATTTTATAGCTAAATCTAAGTATTATATTATACTAAAAAGCTATTAAATAAGTTATAAATATATAGAATCTCTATACCTTTAGGGAGTTTATTAATATAAGTATAAGGTAGCTAAGGTATAGTTTTATAGTAATATTAATATAATACTAATATATAGCTAGGCTATAAAGTATAATACTACTTAAAAAAAGGTAGTTTAACTTATAAAGTAAGTAGGCTTATTTATTAATATAATAATATAGGTTAGTAGTAGTATTATAATAACCTTAGCCTTAACCTTAGTTAAGGGTAAGCTACTACTATAAACTTATTATATTATTAATATACTAAAGAAACTAAATAATATTCTATAGAATAGGCTTATTATAGTTATTATATAAGGCTATATAAAGAAAGTAGTAAAAAAGGAGAAAAAGGTAAAGGAGAAAGGGGGGGGGTAAAGAAGGAGAGAGAGGAGCTAGGGGCTAAGGGAGTATAAGCTTAGGGCTAATATAAGTATACTATACTTATTTTTTATTTTCTTAACTATTATATTTATTTTTCTTTAAAAATAAATTATATATTCTAATAATTTATACTAGCTATAATATTTATATAGCTTTCTACTACCTTTATACTTATATTATACTAAATACTATATAGTATTAAGTTTTTAATATTCTTAGCCTATTAATTTTATAAGCTTTTTATAAGCTAAAACTAAGGAATATACTTTATTAATATAAGCTACTTAGTAAGTGTAGTTACTAGCTTATTATTCTCTAAAGCCTCCCTAACTTTATATTAGTTTTATATTAAGTATATACTTATATTAATAAGGTAAAAATAATTAAAATTTTTATAAAATAGTAAAATATAATAATAGTTTTTATTATTAGCTTAGTAATAATATATTAGTAATTCTACCTTAGGAATATATTAGCTAAAGAGAAAGGTATTAAGTTTAATTTATTTTATATATATTTATATAAGTATTATAAATTTATACTTAGTTAAGCTTAAGTAAAAGTAAAGTATTTTAATAGTAAAACTAAAGCTAGGGTTAAGCTTTATTATTATATAGTTAATATTAGTTTAGTATACCTATATAATAGCTTATTTTTAATACTAATAGTTCTTTTATTTTAAAGTAAGTATTTTAGTTAAAAAGAGCTTTAGTAAGTAATTATAAGGTTAGTTTAAAAATAGTATATAATTTAGGTAGTTATTTAAATATAGTAAGTAGCTATACTTTTAGTGTATTAGTTTATATTTAAGTTAAGCTATTATTATAATATAAGTATTATAAATATACTTAGTTATTTTATTAGCTTTTATTTATTAATAAAAGTAAAGTAAATAATAGTTAAGGTAAAGGTTAATTAGGGCTATAGCTACTTTAGTTTTAACTAAGGTATATAGTATAGCTTTAAATATATTAGTTACTATTCTTAAGTATTTAGTTTATTTAAAAATAAATACCTTAGCTATACCCTTTACTTTATTACTAACCTTAGTAAAGGTATAGTGTAATTTTATACTATATATAATTATACTTTAAATAACCTATATATATAAGAGTTATATATTATATAATAAGTATCCCTAGGTTAAAGCTACTAGTAATATAAGTATAAGCTATTACTATACTAGTTTTAACTTAATTTAACTTTAATATACTTTTTAATAAAGCTTATAATAAACCTATACTTTAAGAAAGTAAGTAAATTAAATTAGTTATACTATATTAATACTAAGTTAAATTAGTAATATAATTATAGTATATTACTTAATAAAGTATATAAGTTTACTTTTCTTTAAATTAAACTTAAGACTTAATTCTTAAAACTATTCTTAGTAAATTACTTAGGTAGCTTTAAAGTAAACCTATATCTCCTTTACTATATACTTATATATAAGTATATTTATATTATTAAAGAAGCTTATAATAAGTATAAAATATATTACTTAAAGCTTAGTATATAAAGGGGTAATATAAAGTAAAAAGAAAATAAAAGAAATTAAAGACCCTTATAATATATTTATAGTTATAGGTAAAAAGCTTATAGATTTACTATTAAAATAAAGGTTAGTAATATATTTAATAGTAAAGAAGTAGGTTTATACTATTATTTATATAAGGATCTTAGTAGCTATAAAAATATAAGTTAGTTTTTTATAGTAAATAGTATTAAAGGCTACTAATATATTTAGTTAAAGTAATAATATAATACTACTATAGTGCTATACTATATATACTAATTTTATTAAAATACTTAGTATAACTTTTATTAATTTATTTACTTTATTATTTATTTATAGGTTAGGTAGTATACTATTTAATTTAGCTATAAGGGTAAGCTAACTTACTATTACTACTTTTATTACTTTACTAATAATATTAAAAAGTAAAATAAAGTATTAAGCTTTTACTCTTTATTACTTTATTAAGGTTTTACTTAGCTTATAAAGAATAATAACTTTTACTTATTAAAATAAAGCTAAGTAATAGTTAATATAATAGTATATATTAAGTAAGTAGGTAAGGGTTTTAGCTAATAGCTTACTATATACTTTAAGGTAATTAGCTAAAAGTTTATTTAGTTTTAATGCCTTTTAGCTAGCTAGGCTTTTAATAATACTATAAATTTTATTAGTATTAAAGTAGTTTTTTAATAGAAATATTATAATATTAAGGTAGTTATTAAGATTCTTTAGTATATTATTAAGTTAAGCTTAAAAGAAAGGGAAGAAATAGTTAGCTAATATAGCTACTTTCTTTTAGTATAACTTAGTAGTTATAGTATTTATACTTTTACTTTAAATAAGAATAGAGATTTATTATTATTTTAATAATAGTTTACTATAAAGCTATACTTAGCATTTAAGTTTCTATAAGCTTTTTTTATAAGTAATAACTACTTTAATAATAAAGTGCTAAGCACTATACCTTTTATTATTAATAGTTTAGTATTATATTTAAGCTATATTAATAGTAAGTTATTAGTTTTCCTTAGTATAGAATATTTACTACTATTATAATACTTTCTTAGTATTTTAAGTAGCTTCTTTAGTATAATAGTTTTATTATAAATTTAGCTTAAAACTACCTTAGGGTTTTTTTAAAATTACTAGATTTATAATAAATTAAAGCTTAGCTATTATTTATTTTATATAGCTATTAATTTCTATAAGTATTTAAAGTAGGGGTTTAGTAAGGTTATAGTAAACCTATATTACTACCTTAGCTATTATAAGGTTATTTTCTATATATAGCTATTTAAAATAAAGTAGGTAGTTACTATATAGCTTTAAGCTAATGCTAATATAAATAAGCTATAGTATATAGTTAAATTTAGTAAGGTTTAGTTTTCTTATAAATTTAGCTTTTATATTATAAGTAACCTAAGTATAGTTAATAATACTATTCCTTTTACTTTATATTTTTTAAATTACTTTACTTTATAGTATTATAAGTTTAAGCTATTATTATATTATTAATATAAAAAGTATATTACTTTTTATTAAGGTTTAGCTATAATAGTTTTAAAGTAAGTAGTATTAATTAAAGTCTTTTATAAAAATACTATAATTTAAAGGTAAAGCTACTATAAAGTTAATAAGGGGTAATATTTAATTAGATTTATAGGTTAGGGAATATATTAAGTAAATATAGTATTTTATTAATATTATTAAGTACTAATCCTTACTTATATATATTAACTATACTTTAGGCCTATACTAATAGTTTATATAAATTATAGTATAGCTACTTTAAATAGTAAGTTAAAAGTAGCTAAAGCTAAGGTTAAGTAGTTTACTATTTATAGTTTTTAGCTTCTATATTATTATTATATTAGCTTTAGGTTAAAACTTTAGCACTAAATATATATAGTAGGTTTTCTTTTATATATTTTAGTATATAACCTTTATTATATACTTTATATAGTGTATTAGGTTAGGCTTAGCTTATTTAATGCTATAATAGCTATAGGTTATTAACTTAAAAAGGCCTTTATAGCTATTTATAAGTATTATATTAATTTTAGTTTAATATTAGGGAGGTAGGTATATAGTTTATTAACTTACTTTTATAATAAAGCCTTTTATAATAATAAATTACTTATATCTCTCCTTTAGCTATAGCTAAATATCTTTATTAACTATTTTTCTTTAATATAAAAGGTTTAGTAAAGGCTAAGGGCTATATTAAGTATATAATATATATATAGTTTTATTATTTATTTATAATATTATATATATAGAACTATATAGGGTAAGGTTTTAAGCAGTTAATATAGCGTTTTTATATAGCTTTTAATAGCGCTAAGTATAATTACTTACTCTCCTTATATTAACTAAATATATAATAGCTATAATATAAGGGTAATATATAATATATAGCTATATAGCTAAATTTAAAGCACTTAAAGTATTATTAAGAATAAATAGTGTTATTATAAAGCTTAGCTTTAAATATCTTAGCTTTATAAATAATTTTAATATAGTATAGCTTATTTACTATATTAACTTTATTAATAGTAATAATTAAAGGGGATTAGGTTAAAATACTATATAGCTTTTATATTATAACCTTTACTAAACCTTATTTATTAGCTATAATTATATTTTAAAGAATATTATTCTTCTTTTAGTTCTATATATAGTATATAAAAAAGCCTTTAATAATAATACTAAATATATATTAGTTTAGTATTACTTTTAGTTTAAAAGCAGTGCTAATTTAGGCTATATTATTAATATAAGGCTTTACTATATCTTAGAATATAATTATAGTATTACTATTATAAAGGTAATATATTACTATAGTAGTATTAGTATTAATAGCTTAGTTAATAATTATAATAGTTTCTTTAAGTAAGTAGTTTTATATAGCTTTAGCTATTATATTACTTTTAATAATAGTTTTATAGTAAATATAAAATAATATTACTACTATTATAGCTTAAATTTATTAAATAAAAGGTTAGGTAATGCCTTTAGTAGTAATACTAACTTAGCTTAAAGCTATTATATTTTTAATATTAATAGCTTTTTTAATTATTTATTTAATAACTTCTTTTAAGTTTTTAATTATAATAAGCTTATTAAGTAATAATAAGGTTAATTTTATTAATATTTTAATATAGGTTTAAGGTATAAAGAGGCTATATTAAGTATATATTAAGGCTATATTATTAATATAAAGAATAATATTTTATATACTCTTTAATACTATAGCTAGTATAAGTTTAGCTATTTTATTATATTTAATAGTAAGGTAATTTAGTATTTACTTATATATAAGTAGTAATATAAAAGTAACTTAAGGTACTATTAATATAAAGCTACTTTATTTTATAAGTAAGTAATAGTAGCTTTATATAAGGCTATAATTCCTACTATTAATATTTATTAATATTACCTTATTTACTATACCTACACTCTAGCACTAATACACTATTAAAGATAGGGTAAAATAGATATAGTAATTCTTTTTCTATACTTTTTAAGAGATTTAGAGTTAGTTCTGCGTCGCTACTGCAGTGTGGGCGAATTCGCAAAAAGTTCTAAACTAAATATATAAAACTTGTTTTACTTAGGTATAATAAACCTTTAAAAGCCTATATTTTACTTATAATAAGGAGTATTATTAATAATAAAGAGAGTTAACCTTAAAGCTATAGTAATATAAGTAAGCCTATAAGTATTATTTAATATATTAAGGAAATAGTACCTAAGGGTATAGAATTAAGGTATTAAAGTTATATATTACTTTTTTTTATTAAGTATATTATAAGTAAGAATATATAACTATATAATAATTGTACTAAAATAAATAGTGCTTATTATTTTATAAATAAAATAGTATAGTATAGAACTTTATATTATAAAGTTTAAGTAATATTTATAGGTATAATAATAATAATAATATAGCTTATAAAAGTTTTTTAGCCTTAATATATAGCTAAAGAAGCTATTATAAGTTATATATATAAGATAAGAAAGGTACTATATCTTTAAAGTTATAAGTATAGTAAAGGTATATAATTTATTATTAAAGTTACCTTTTATTATATAATACTTAATAATATAGTATTCTCCTTTAAGTAAAGAAGAAGGAAGAAATAGTATAGTAATAATAGCTATTTTAATAAAAAGCTTTAAGTTAGTAAAAAGGGAATATATAGAATATTATATAACTAACTTAAGAATACACTAGGGAGTTAAGTAATTAAAAAAATAAAAGTAATAAAGTATAAAATATAATAAAAACTTAAAAAAATAAAGTAAAGAAGTAATAAAAAATTTTAATAAGTAAAAAGTAAGTATAAAAAGATAGCTATAAAAATATAATTAATAGGCTAAGAAAGCTAGTAAGTAATTAAGTAAAAGGAAAAGGGAATATTAAAGAAAGATACCTTTTTATACTTAAAATACTAAGGTAAGTAATTTAGGGAATTACTTTATTATTTATTTTAATAAAGTTATATATATATACTTTTTATTTAGCTATAATAAAATACTAAGCTTAGTAATTAAAGAGATAGCTTTATAAGGTTATTATTAACTAATTATATATATATATGCCTAGTATATACCTAAGGGGTAAATAGCTTATATTTACTAAGTAGCTATATAAACTATATAAGGTAGGTATTTATTTTAAGGTAAAAGGGTTTTATATTTATAAAGGGGAAGCTATATAATAAATTTAAGCTTAATACTTAGATTCTTATTAAAGGTATAGTAGAGATAGAGAGAGAGAGTGTTATATACTATTAAGGCTAGCCCTACCTATAAGTCTATATCTAGTAGAAGGCAGGAGAACTATATTAGGATTCCTTCTTACTGCCCTTATAGTTAATAATAATACTATTAACGCTAGAACGCAGACGCCTTCTAGGCTAGTCCATAACATAAAAGTAAAAATAATATATTATAAGAACCTTTTATTAATAACTTAATAATTTAGTATTTAATATTAAATAACACAAATTTAATTAAATATTTTATTAGTATAAATAATATACTATTTCAATTAAATTACTATATAGCCTATACCTTTGTAGAGATTATAAAATTAAAGATTAGTAAGTGTCATGGTTTAGTGTTTAACCTAACCTTAGGCTGCGTGCGGACGGACCTCGCTAGCTAGCATCCACCCTAGCAATAACTAACTAATATAAATATTAATTAATTAAACCTTACTAACCTAATTAATATGTATCCTTTTAACCTAGCTTATAGCTAGCTAGTATAGCTAGTTAGGGATTTAGGAGATTAGTATAACTATATTAATATTTGTAATAACTTAATTAGCTTAGTTTATAATAATTAATTAAGTTATTAAGTTTATAAGTTTAAGTTTTACTAAAACCTAAGCTTTTAAGGACTTAGTAATAAAAAGTAAAGTAAGTTCCCTTAGGGGAGGTACAATATTAGTTAAAAGGGTATAGAAAGTAGGGGTATATTATAGTTTAGTTTTTAATTTAACCTTAGGCTATATATAGATAAACTATACTAGCTAGTACCTACCCTAGTAATAACTAATTAATATAAATATTAATTAATTAAACCTTACTAATATAATTAATATATATCCTTTTAACTTAGCTTATAGCTAGCTAGCGTAGCTATTAAGTGATCTAGGAGACCAGTATAACTGCGCTAACATCCGCAATGACCTAATTAGGTTAGTCCCTAACAGTAAGTTTATAATAAGTTTCTATACCTTAATAATAAAGAAAGAAAAATTTATAAAGTTTTACTTAATTATACCTTAGCTTAATTAGTAAGTATTACTTTACTTTAATTTACTATACTTAATAATTTCCTTAATTATTAAACTAATATTTTAATAGTTCTAACTTATATAAAATAATCCTAATCAATAATTAAAAAATTATAATAAAAGCCTTTTTTTTAAAAGACTCTATAAAAATTCTTATAATATTAAAAGTTATAGTATTTTATACTATAATAAAAAAAGCTAATTCTATATACTTAAATACTAAAGTTATATATTTAAATTCTTATATATATATATTTCGTAAAAAAGAATTAATAAAGAATTAAGTAATAAAAATAATTAATTAAAGAAAAAAAGGCTTTAATTATAAGATTAAAGATAAATATAAATACTAACACTACTAATTCTTTAATATATTTAAGAAATATATATACTATATAATAAGATATAATAAAATTTATAATAAAAATAATAATAAAATAATAAAAAATCTAGAATATATAGGGCTTATAACCCATTATATTTAAAAGTAGCTAATAATATATTTATTATTTATCTAGAAATGCTCACACTATATAAAATATATAGTATAGGCATATCTAGCAAGATGCCTAATATATAAGGCTAAACTAGGGCATCGTGGTCCGCGAGTTCCGAAGAGCTTAGGCTAAGAGGAACCTAGGGATCCCGCGATGCGTAACACCTAATAACCGGTTCAACTCAGCTAGATGACAAAAAGCCTTTTCTGCGATCAACAGTATCGTATATTTTTCCATCATGTCGCCCAACGTTTTCCTCCTTGCAGCAGATAATGACCCGTCACTCATTCCACTCCTTCGGAAAAACCCAAGTCTGGCATCCGCGCAAGATGAGCATGGCTATTCGCTTATTCATGCGGCTGCAAGTTATAATCATATCGACTTACTTCGTTTTCTAGTCAATGATCTTCACGTTGACGTGAATCTCCAGGATGAAGACCAGGAAACGGCCCTCTTTGTTGTGGAAACGCAAATCGCCGCCGCGGTTCTAGTCGAGGAACTCGGGATAGATTTTCATCATAAAGGCGCCGATGGTTTGACCGCCAGGGAGAAGATCGCAATCGAGGGCGATTTTCCTTTTGTGGTGGATTATCTCAGCGGCATAGAACTCAACGAAACTGACAAAAAGACTCAACCTCTCGCCGCGGGCACTACAACTGAAGTCGACCGTACTCTACCTCCCGGTGTGAAAGTTACACTCGAAACCATCGATGAGCCTGGTGGTGCGTCTTCTGAAATTGACTCCGTACTACGTCGTCGGATAGAAGAATTGGCGCAGCGCGATGATTTCGACAGTCCATCCGCACAAGCAGATTTGCGACAACTGATCGAGAATGCTATTTCGGTGCACGAGCAGGGGGACGAGAGACATAGGAGACTGAAGCGAATGTAGACGCTCAAACAGAATTATTCAGTGTCCACATTAGATACCAATCTTCCTCTGTGGACGGCCGCAATATCACTAGCTCAGACCCGTTCCCGATCAGGCTTACGTCCTGGAAGCTATTCGAACTGACTGATAGCCATCCTTCGGCAGGATGCACAGCCAAAACATCGCGGACCAAATTCTGGAACCAAGTAGCACCAATAAGACCAACCCAGCTTATCCTACAAACATCCGTCTGCTCGAGCTTGCCATGTACTTTACTTGCAACTTCGTAACGCGACAAAAATTTGTCGATACGATCTCCAGACTCGACTCGGGGACTCTCAAGCCTGAAAAGAGACAACCATTCGTATATATGCAGTGCAGCCTCCTGTGCTTCTTCTTGGCTACTGTCCTTCCAAAATAACGAGCCAACATCGAGTGCGGGAGGTGGAGATGTGATGTCTTGAGATATTTGCGTCTCGGCAGTGCATTCTAGGACATTGACATCCTGTCTAAGGTCTATCGCGGAAGCTTATTAAGTTCACGTCAGGATGACTTATCATTACCCAGCGTACAGTTGTTTGGGACTTAATGGGAAAAGTAATTAAATGGAACGAGTTTTTTTTTTTTTTTTTTTTTT